>VUQI01001852.1:0-14041 GCA_015106735.1 Paratilapia polleni | reverse complement strand
AAAAAAAAACAACAAAAAACAAAAAAACAAACAGGTGATTTGAAAGGGAAATTCTTGCTGACAAGTGAACATGTTGTCCTGCAAAATTGCTGTAAACATGGCTTGGATCAGAAAGTAAAAAAAAACATTTCTCAAATTCTTAATGTATACCTCAGTGAAGAAGAGTATGACTCTAATGAAGGCTTCAAGCTGGAATGCATTGGTCAGACAAGTTGCTCTTTACACTACAAGTGTTGCTGGAGTTTTAGCCTCTTCAAGTTCTTAATTTTACAGAAAATATAACAGATTGAAAAATGAGTCTGCGGGCACTGTCCTTATTTTTTGGAGGTTACGGGCAACACTGTTCATTAAAACAATGTGTCATAGAAATTAAACACTTTCAAATTTTCAACCATCATCTGCTGTATTTATGAAACATTAGCATTAGTTATTCTATTCTCAGTGGAAATAGTTGTGACAGGTTTATAGATTGCTGATACAGGCTAAAGTACATGTACACTATTTTGGGTTCTCAAGCATGGATACCATTGGCCTGGTATGATTTATTGTGCTTTGTCTCCATTTATTCTCTAAGACAAATCCTTGGTGGGGTGGGAGGTATTTAAAGAGAAACTAAACACCAATTTTAAACTATGTGGTGTATTTATTACAACACAAGTACACATGACTAACATTTATATTTTGCAAAAAATACAGAAAATATTCTTTCAGCCCTTCTTCTTCAGTCATTAAAAACTAATTATTTTCTACTTTGATTTTTTTTTTCTTAATTCTGCAATATAAGAAACTAGTAATTAGACATCATCAAAACAGCCGTGGCATCCCAATACACCTAAAATCCATTTTCAGTTCAGTCTGAGTTTTAGAGCGAAAACATTGTTTATGTCTCTCAGGGTTGGTCAGGCTGTGATTGTCAGGATATAAACAAATGCAACATTTTTGTGCTGGCACTACACCACAGGGTGTCAGTCAGCTGCATCTTGGGTCAATGGATCCCATTCACAGGAGCAATTTTTCTGACGAGTGCTGTGGATGGAAGGAAGGCCACACTGGGAGCTGTAACCTGGAGTCATGACACACACACTTGCAGACATTATTACTCACAAAACCCAAGCACAGACACTCACACGCGATACCACAATTGTACATGTATATGAAGTAGTGCGACAGATACCTTTTGCTTTCATATAGTTTATATGGCAACATATGTTGCTTGTAAATCTGTATATATTGTTCAGCATTTATTTGGCCTTGACAGATTTGCCAGTTACACATGCCCTGAACACGTAGGCACGAAAAACCAGCACTGATCTGTGCACTATTAAAAAGGCTAGATGACCCCTCTCTAGTCCACCTTCTTTGGACGTAGGAACGGTTTCTAAATTTTTTTCTTTGTGTGGCAGCATCCTAAATTGCATCTGTTCTGTGTTCACTGAAAAGTATTTTTAGAAGTGTTCCTGAGCCCACACAATGCTTTCCACTACAGACTAGTGTCAATAAAGCAGTGCTGTATGAGGGTCAGAACCTTTTCAGTATTGGATTTTGCCTTTAGTCCACATGGTGTGCAGGGATATTTTTGTGATTCTCTGAATCTTTTAACCCTGAATTTGTTGCAACTTTGGGAAACACTTGAGTTCACAGAGTTTCACATATTGAAAAATTGTGAAAGACTGAGACTTTCTGGGATACTCTTTTTATAACAGGCCACGTTACTAACCTGTTGCCAAAAAACCTAGTTAGTTATGATATGTTCCACCTGGTTTTTACCCTTCCCTTCTTTAAGCTGAGCTGGTGGACGTCTTCTCTACACTTTATGTGAAGGACTGCAGTGAATTTGTGTGCAATGCTGCCCTCTGCCTGTGAACTGAGGTACTGTGTTTCAGTTAGTTGGAAATTCTCATGACACACACCAAATCAAGCAGTTATAAATAAATGCACTAATATTGAATGAAGAAGTGGGCACCCAGGGATCAATAACCAGAAGTTATTCACAACTCTGGAAAACAAACACCAGTAACATCTGTTTTTCAGGCATGGACAAATGGTGTCAGGAAGGCTAGTTTTGGCTTTCATCTCACGGGCCTGCTGTTCAAAGAGACAGGCAGCTCTGCTGAACTCTTGTAAAATCTGAAACACTTACTGTAAAAACTTACTGTAAAAAATATAAACTATGTGAACTATCAGTGTGGAATTTACAATTTATTTCTTTATAATACAGGAAAAAGAATGGTCACATTTTTGAGAGTACTTACCTACTCACCTATTACTTACCTAAACACCTGAACAGACACATTTATAACTGCTTACCATTACCTGCACTTGGATGTCTATGTGTGTCACTCAACGGTAGGCACATTTTATGTCAGTGCCCATAACTGTGATTGATCTAACATCAAGCTCTTTTTCATTCTCCATATGTGTGCCTCATATTTCTTGTACAAAAAAAAAAAAACTTAAATGACATAACAGCATAAACATGTAGAAAAGCAAAAGTCTGTAGTCTACATATTGTAGATCCACCTCACTCCATATAAGTTCAAGGACCTGTTACACAAGCTGAGCTGAACTTGGTCTGGCTGTCTTGTGGTTATCTTTTTCATGATAGGCTTTTCCGCTGAGCACTGTCACCTCTCAGTAAGAAGGTTCCTGGTTTGAATCTTCTGGCTGGTTGAGGCCTTTCTGTGTTCAGTTTGTATCCAGTTTGTTTCCTCCCTGTGCCTGCATGGCTTCTCTCTGGACTACTCCAGCTTCCTCCTGCACGAAGTCACTCATGTTAGGTCAAGTAGTGATTCCAAATTGTCCATAGATGTGAGGTAGCTAAAGTGCTTTAAGTGTACAGAATAAATCACTGTATAAACATATGGCTATACATTCATAATGTGGCTTGTAGTCTAAAGCTCTTGGAGTGGTCATTAAGATGAGAACAGTGGTATATAAATACCTCTCCATTTTCATAACTAAAATAGAATAAGAAACTGTAGAAACACTGAAAGTAATTCAAAGGAAAGCTGAGGATATAAATTAGCACAGAGATCATTAGAAGATTATAAAGAATATCAGGTTTTTCTTCCTCAGCAGTCATTCACTTGCTCTTCTCTTGTTCAGGCTCCCTGCTGCCTCACGCCTCTTTGATTGGTGGTTCCACCTCATCCTGGACTGGCAAAATCCTGTTCTTTCACTCTTTCATAGTGAGGTCTCATGTTGCTTCCCTGTATAGCTATGATTAACTACCCTAGGGACTTTTGAGTTGCAGGACTGTCAGTTCCCCATTATGGGTAAACTTATATTCTTTATCCAGGCTCACATATAAAGCTGTGTGTGTATGTGGTGAGGCTCCAGGGTAGTCCCATCCATTTCTGTTGGAAGTGGCTGAGCCCCCTTCTAAAATCTGCTAATAAGTTGTTTGGGACCTTGTATACTAATGACATGTTCACACTAGGCTTGGTTGACTTGTACGGTGCTTGAGCACAATTGCCATCTTTCCCTTGCAAATATATATATACACGTGCTGCTAATGCAAAGGGGAACTTGTGGAACCTTTCATACAAGCCTTCAGACAAATGTCAACTCATCTATAAAGGCAGCTGTCAGATGCCAGACTTGGTGAGGGGCCCTTTGCAGTTAGCCTCAGCAAACTTTACCTGCATGTTTATGGTGAGTGTTGAAAAGGATCCTTAAAATGGCGGAACCAGTTCTCAAAGTTCAACTACAGGGTAGTTATGTCACCCCGTAGCTGAACCTAGAGGAGAACCTCAGACTGAAATCTTGCTTGCAGAACAGAGAGATGGTTCTGAACTTATCGATTTCCTTTAACTCTTATTCCTTCATACCTGCACTGCTTCACTTCTTCATGACTATCAGAATCCTTCAGAGCAGTTTTTATAAACCTTGTAAATTACAATGTTTGGCTCTGGGGTTGAGCTTATTGACCACATCCTGGACCTCCTTTAGAAGTGGGAAGTTGTCGTCCTTTAGACAGGACACGTTTGGACAAGATTAATACATATCTACATCAGTTTATGTGTGAAGAATTCTACATTTACAAACCTCAGTTTATGTCTAAAATATGTCAAAAAATTAGTTATGTGAGTTTTATATTCATATGGCTTATCTTAAGTTCTTGCTTTTATTTGTATGTGGAATATGAAGCACTTCAAACTGACTCTGTGTGAAATAGCTCTATAGAAATAAAACCTGTTATCACTTGAATTACAAAGTAATTTCTTTTATATATTTGGGTTCATGTTTTACCGCTCCAGTGCATTTCTTCGCGAGAATCATTAAATTTTAATATTTTCTTTGAAGAGGGCATTAGAGACATTTTTCATTACATAGCATAAATTATACTATTACTTGGTACAGTTCTTTTTAGGGTGAAAATTATGTACAGATTTCAAGGAAATTACTTTAACCTTGGGGTGGTAAAACTGTTTTAACAAAGAGGCTAGAGATACTGTGTTCATCAAAACAAAACCACACTGTTTTCATGAGTATAAATAACCTGCACCCTATTCCTAATATTATCATCAGTGTATTTTTGGAGTCCCTGAATGGAATTCATGAGAAAAAAATTAACTCAATTTCAAGATAAAGACTTTCTGTCAAGGTTTGCAGGAATAGGACCCAAATGAAGGACTCTCAGGCAAAAACAGGTAAACGTAAAAATGGACGTTTTATTTGATTCTAAAGCCAGAGTCCAAGAAAATAATCAAAAACCCCAAAACAACAAAATCCAGCATCTTCAAACAGAAGCAAAAAACACATGAGGGAACAAACACAAGGAAGACAAACAGGAGGAAGACAAACAGATCATCTGACAAGGGGAGACTATAAGGGTATAAATACATACATGAGGCAGTCAGAGAGATAAGAAACACCAGGGGACCAAAACACAACTGAACATAATCAGGGAAACGAGACAGGAAACAAAACTAAAGACAAAGCACAGGGGACACATGACGATCAAAATAAAACAGGAAGCAACTAACAAGGAAACATCTAACACAGAGACAGAGACTTGACACAGCAGGGACAACAAAGGGAACAAAAGCTTACAGATTAACTGTAACCAAGACTAGAAACCTAAAGGGAACTGAGAACACAAAATACAAGGAAACACTTTAACACCTGGAACTAAGAAATCATAGAGACTCATGAATAAAAGGAACTCAAACTGTAAAACTCTCAATAATAACCAGAAATCTCAAAATAAGCCCACAAAACCCACAGACCATGACACGTACTGTGTATATTCACAGATGGATTCAGAACACACCACTCTCCACAGTGGTTATTAATTTATAATCTAAATGTGCAGAAGATAAATTTGTTTGTGTGCAGTCTGCAGGGACTTGATTGCTCCAAACTTAATCAATTAGGAAGTAACATATTTTGATTTATTTGACTTTGAAAGTTTGTATGTAAATGTATTATATTTTCAATAATTGTCTGTAGGCTTGGCTCCTGTGAACGTTTTATTTGCCAGTTTTAAAATGCCATTATGTCCGTCTCCTGTGGTCTCTGTCAAATTGTAATTTTGTCCCATGCAAAGGTACATGCCCTTCTTACTTTCCTATCCCCCACACCTGCCACCATCCCTGGTGTTAATGGTGCACTGGTGTTTTGAAATGAGTACCCATTAAAATGGCATTATTAGATAAAGGGAGGGATGATGTCCATGGCACAGGTTTATTGGGAAGTAAATGTAAGCTCCTACATGTGAAACACCTCATTAATCCTGCAGTTATTTACAACCCTGCAGCACAGAGGCAAGTGCAAAGATTAAGGCCTTGCTAATCTAAATATTGCCTCAGCTGATAAGATTAATTCTGCTCATACATGTGCGTGTAATGGGACTTACACTTTCAGTAGTGACCTTTACTGATTCCTGCAGAATAACGTATGCTTAAAACTCACTAAACAGAACACAGAAAGCCAAAAAAGACCACTGTTGAAAAAAATCCCCAAAAACTGCAGCATTATTTGGAATAGACTACAGTCAGTGTTTAGTTGTGCTTAACAAGAACAAAGAGATACAAACTTAAAAGAAGTATTTTTGGTTTACGGTTCAAAGGAGAATTGGAACACCTACTGTTAAAGGTTTTAACAACAGCACTGATCTTTAGGCTGGTGAGTCCAAAAACGCTGCCATAGTGTGAAGCAGCAGGTGACTCATCATGTTTAATATTCTTCCACTGATACAGCTGCAATATTTTCAGAAGACAAAACGTCTTGAGAAAGAGTTGCATCAAATGAATTTGAAAAGCCTGCCTGAATAATGCAGAAATGGTGCTAAGATTTAAGGAATATCAAAGCAAAATGGTCAGCTTCCACAAATCAATTCAGCTTTTTACCTTCAAATCAACATGACACTTTAGCAACAATGCCCAATAAATTTTGCACAGTTTCACTGACGATAGGTTTCATTCAATTAGGAAGATCTGTTTTCTCATTTTAACACTCATTAATCTGTGTTTAGGCTATTCCTGTTGTTCTATTCACGTTTTCCCTTTCACTTTCCAACTCATCTTATTCTCAGCCTTGTCAATATCACTCTAGTCTAATGATCTTCTTGCCAGTATGTCCCCCATCCCAGCTCATTCTAGATGTTCAGTGGGACACACTTGAAGTCATCCATCAGACATCTGCTAACACCAGACTCTGGGGTTACAGAATACACTTGATAAACATCAGAGTAAAGGCGTATGAGAGCATACAGGACAAATTTTTTTTTTGCATTTTTTTTTCTCTCATATATATTATTTCAGACAATTCTCAGTTTTTGCTGCTTTAGAAATAACCTTTATTAGCAGTTTATTAGCAGTGAATGTAGCAATGTAGCAATGTTCAGCAATGCAGTTTTTCAATAATCACCTGAACATTACTGTATCAAAGAATATAGAAGGAATAAAAAGGGGCATTAAAAATAATTTCAGTCACACTCGCTACACTTTAGACATATAATCATTAAACATCCTTTATCGTCATTCAACTGAACACAACAATGTTCTTCAAATTGGCTGTCATTCCAGCAAACTGCTCGATTTGTGACTTTGATTGTGGAGCAGGAAGCACAGCATGGCAGAGAATACTACCTGTCAGACAAGGATCTAGTCTCAAAAAAATTCTGCAGTATAACCTCTTTCAAGACTTTTCAGCTCTTTACTTTGGGCTGAATCCATTATCCTTTTTTGAAAGACCGATGGCAGTGCTACCAGCCCCTCTGAAATTCCTAACCACCACCCCCCCTCCAAATGCGAGTGTGAAGTCTTTCCAAGTTCCCTGTCTTCTCACCTTAGGTTCTTTCCGAGCAACTGTAGATAACATTATTGAATATAAATCACCTAGGACCAGCTCCTCTCTCTCACCAAGATCAATTTCCAGTCAGAGACTGTGAAAAAGTAGCTGAAAGCTCTGTGAAATGAAACTCTGAAATAGCACCCGGTCCCCCACAAAACATCTATAAATATAGGGGTTCCTCCTGAAAAGTCTCATTTACTGGGAGCTTGTTGCTGAATTTAGCCAGAATTTATCCATTGTGGATTGAGGTCTAATCATCACTTACCCTCTGCTAGATAAGGTATGCAGGATCTCGATCTCTAAGTTCAAGTTGTCCGAAAATAAAGTAAATTGTGTGTTCATGGTCAACTATACCCTGAGATACTGTGTAAACAAAAGCATCTCAGTGAAATGTGGAGATGGCTCGAGCCTCCAAAACAGTGCAAGAGGGCAAATTAATAGTCTCCATGTTTGCCTGGCTGTCAGACATTGCCCTGTTGAAACTGCAATTAAAACAAAGCGTGTTTTGACTCTGTTTTTCGTACCAGTGTAATTTCTGCCTCACTCTCTCTACTTGGCATTTGACTGTAACATTACATAGATAGAAAGGCATTCTGCATGAAATGAAAAGTTACCTTCACCTTTTTGAGGTGAATGCATGCAGTTATTTGTCATTCTGAAGGGTTTTCATCTCCAAAGAGGTGACCACAACATTTAAGGCTTCTATAGTTCAATACCTTGTGATTTAAAAATGCATGTTTTTTGTACTGACACTCTCCTTTCTGTCTTTCTTCATTCTGCTTTCAGCTGTAAGCTTCCTTTTTAAAAGTACCACAGTTTTGTTACTCATGATTGCATCTTGCAATTTTTTTTTGTATGTTCATCTAGCATAAAAAAACCCTGTTTTTCTGTGATTCATCTGGATTCACAGGGACAGGGAAGAAAGACTCTCCAAGAACAGTTATTTGTCCAGCCAGGCCCACAGATCCAAACAGTTCTCATCATGTTTTGTCATGGATATCCACATATCCATGAGGGAAATGAAGGAAATTTTCATCCAAATGCAGCGTGGCAATTTAGTCCTGACTGACAGATAGCTGCCAAAACAAACCTAGAGGACAACTGCAAATATAGAAAAGAATAGATCAGAGAAACCAGAGAAAATATATTTATACAGCAAAAAGGACTTTCCTGGCATCTACAGAGGATGTATGCTTTCTCTGCTTTTTGCACAAAAGGCTGACAAGATTAATATTTAATATGTGAGAATGATCTAATTAGCAGTAAACTAATTACACCATTAAAAAAAAGTTTTAACTGAACAAAATGATCTTCTAATTTTTTATGTATTAAACATTGTCTTCTTTTTGCACCACTATGGCAGGACTTTGGCCACTTGCTCTTACCTTGACAGTCTGACTGTGTCTGTAGAGTTAAAATTGCTTGGGGATAATAATAAGTGGACGGAGAAGAAAACCTCTGTACTTTTATTCAGACCTGAAAAATCTCATTAAAAAAACAACTCTGTGCTAACCATGAAATATTCAGCTCTTGTTGGACAGCTTATAGCAAGAGGGAAAAAAAAGAGTCAAGGATAATCCAATCAATCAAAAGGAATCATTTTTAATAGCTTAATCATTTGCTGCATATCCACGTAGGCTTAACTGCACGACGGGATTGATCTTTCATTAGAGCTGATCTTGCTTGCATGGTGAGGCAGATGATTGAGCCTTATGCAGCAGCTCAAGGCTCCTCTGGTATGCAAGAGTGAGGTTCAGATAACTGACACTGACAAGGCAAAGCTGGAGCAGATGAACCTCATCGACTCCTCGAGGCATCACCGATCACAACCCTGACAGTGCTGGAGAGGGAGGAAGAAGACAGACCAGAAGGCCAGAGATGTGAAAGTGCATGTCAGTGCTGATACATAAAATGCTCCTGGAACAGGTAAGACTACCTCTGTCAGGAGTTGATGAAGACTATAGAAGACTACAGAGGACTGCAGTGATCCGTAACATAAAAGATGAGGCAATTCGATTTTAACCGAGGGGGCAAAGGGGGACCAGCTTTGGGAACTTACTACCATATTGAAATGTTTGAACACTAGATGGCAGTTTGACACAGAGCACTATTATTTTCTGCAAGCCTCGAAGCAAAGCATGAATTTATTTACCAACAGACCCTGTAACTGTTGTTGTTTGGTGATGCTGATGGAAGACGTGTTTGCATCCCTCGAGATTCTTATCAGATTTTGATTATCCTAAGCCTCGTTGGATTTACTGATCTCTGTCTTGGATATGAAACTTAGTTCTGTTAGCGTATGCATATAGGAAGATGAGCATCAAGGCAGATAAGTCTTTTTTAAAAATTTTTATCACAGTTTAGTTATATTAAATCAATCAGAAAGGCTGACTGTTTTATAAAACAGATGAAACACAAGAAAATAAAGGAAGTTCAATTTTACAGGTTCACAGCTCTTGGATTGATGCTCTCTGACTTTTGACTACACAATCCACAAAAAGAAAAGCACAATGTAGGTCTGTTGTGAGAACAAATTGGTAACTTCAAGTTCCTCTGTTGTTGGCATATGACAAAGAGAATATCACAGCCATTTTTTTTAAAAACTTTTTGGCCATGTGTGTAGTACAGCATGGAAAGAATGGCAGTCTGTCTACTTTATCATCTTGTGACATTTACAGCCTTATGGAGAAATGAGCACTCACCTGGCAGACCTGGCATTTATTAGCAGATGACTAACTTGGTATTTATCTGATGCTCCATTTCAGTCTTATACTCAGGAGCAGCTAGCAGGGACCATGGCCAAGTCAACTTGTCAGGCAGGCAGGCTAGGGTAAATTTCTACTTCACAGCTCCACTGTGATCCCCCCCAAACACACGCACACACACCTACACCTCTGTGCTTTGTGTATGTATCCTGTTGCCATTTCCTGAAGTTTTCATTACATCCAGTGCACACAGCAGACTAAAAGTGCCAGCTTCATTACATTTTTCTCAAATCTCCAATGACCACATGGTACTCCTGGTCCCAAGTGTCCTCTGTCAATGTGATAATTAAACTGAACTGCCTTTAGGAGCAGGCACCATATGTGCTATATATAGTATGAGCTAATATAATGGAGATCTCCCTTCACAGGTTTGGCTCAAATGATTTTGAATTTCAGCTGAAATATTTTCAAACAGAACTGCAATCAATCAAATAGACACAAACCAAAGGAAGAATTCAAACTAGAGGTCAGTGTCACTGCCCACTTTTCCATTTGGCAAACCAGCTTTAGAGATGTCCTTAGGGAAATTTCCAAGCACACAGTGACCATGTAAACGTTTGGTACAAAGTGGCTGGAACCAGAATTGAATTCAAAACGCATTCATTGTTCCCTCTCTGAACCACTGGCACATGTATTCAACAGACCCTCCAGGAAAAAAAATAATAACAAGCTACACAGTTAGAGGTCTTTGCACTCAGCTGAGACCTGAGAATGAAAAACACCATGAAAACAGGATAACGTTTAATCTACCCTCATTGTAAACTCCAAGAGTTTTGATAATACAAACTCTAATGGCACATCAGCCTGGAAACCTGGGGGGACCAGTGCCTGAGGAACATAACAAAGATTTGATTTGCCTTTTTCTATCAGCACTCATGTATGCATATATTTAATTAGAAGGAAAATTGCTTACAATTCAAAATATTGTAAGATATTATAAGAGACAGAACTTTTTCACAATGAATTTTTCCCTGTTCCAGTGAACAAGCCCATATATGAGTTTCAGTTTGTGTTTGTTTAGTATCAGTAGAGATAGTAAATAAAAAGTAAGGAAGAATAGATTAAAGTGAAGTGATATCATTAATATACAGATCATGATTCAGATTTCAATCTTATATTAAGCACTTCTCATTCTTATGTCTGAACAATATCTTCTAAAGGCAAATCAATTTTATTTTTCAGCGGCTGCTTTTTGGTATGCCTCTGTTGCCTTCTTTTTAATTAGTACTGTATTCGTTTCACATCAGTTTATTCTGAGTAATTTTGTTTTGAAGGTTCTCTGTCCTCCCCATGTCCTTGACACTCTTTTCTCAGTCTTGCAGATATTTAGATTTAATTTCCTTAAAAATGGATGCTGTGTAGGTGGTATGTCCAAACCTTCCATTATTCACTTTATTCCTGCAGCAATTCTGATTTCCATAAGAGAATCTCCAATATGCTTTAAGCCAGAGAGAGAGACTAAAACTTGATGCAGTAGGATTAATAAGTGAATAAAAATTTTTTATATTTTATTTCTGAAACAATTTCCCTGATTGAGTCTTATTTTCTCTGCTTTTTCCTCTTGTGCTCATTTTGCTGTCAGCTGTTTCCTGCTGCCGTGCTCAGTGTACACATCAACAGAAGGTAATTTTTCCATTGTGTTACCACTTTTTTCTGCATGTAAAGAAAAAGAAAGGAACAGCAAAAAAAGGGGGGAGAAAGGCAGGACATGTCAATTTAAAACACATCACTTGCCCATGCATGATTGGGGGTTTAGGGGGGAAAATGGACATTTAAAATACAGCTTAAGACCTGTTGGTGGCAGTGTTGATGCTTCCAGCTCTGTGAGAAGCTGTGCTTCAGTGAACCCTTGCCACACAAGTGTCTGATAAATGATAAGGACAGAACAGTAAAGCCCAATACCGAATGGAGGCTTTAAACTGAATTGGATTTGGGGGTTTGGAAAATATATTTATTTATTTATAATATTTATTTATTTATTTATTTAATCTTGTGAATGACAATTCACAAGATAAAATAAATAAATATTTAAACTGCCACTCCAATGCAGAAACACACAAAAAGGGATTAATTTAAAAAGAATTCTAATCCAAGTTAAGATATTAAATTCAGATCATTATTTTCGAATTTATATTCAAGTATGAACATTCCCATCAAATATACTAAACCCCAGCTGCACACACACCACACAATCCTTACGTATATTCTTTTCCATTTTTCACACTGTGTGGTGGACTGACCATCTGGATAGACATTTTCCTGGTGGGCCTGTCACCCCATAAGTCTGCAGTGAGTCTACACTGATAAGGACAGATTAAATTCTGCTGTAGTGTCTGGTTGACTCCATCCAGGTATGTGTGCTGAAGAGCTATAAAAAACACATCTCATGGGTCCGCTGTTCTCTCTCAGCCAATTTCCCTTTCTAATTTGTTAATTGTCTCGGCTGTGCAAATTAACATTATACTGCTTTGCTTTACCTTTTTATAACAACCAGGATTTTACTGACTTATCCAAAATAGTTAATTTCATGAAAGCACATAAGAGTTGCTCTAAATCCTCTCTATTCTGATTGTCGATCATAGGATTTTAATGTGCTGTGCCAGTTCAAAAGTTTATTGCGTGAAGTTGCTGTTTGATTCTCTGTCTCTGACTCCGAATCAATATTGCATCAGTAATGCATAGCCAATCTCACTCCCAAAACCTCACGTACAAATGCTTGGATGACATGACATTTTAATGCACTGGGTACCCTTTAGTTTTATTTTTTTAACTCGAGTGTTAACATTGTGGAAGGGTATATTTTAACTCAGAGCTTTTCCTAACCCTACCCAAGTGGTTTTGGTGTCTAATCCATAGCAAATAACAAGGAAAAATCTTTTGCACCATGCTCACCACAGTATCAGATTCTCATGCTTATCTATAGAATAACTGCAGGGAACTGGTGATAATGTTCATCATTCAGAATGATGATTGTGATATTTTAGTGTGGACCACAATGGTAAACGGATCAGACTGATGAACAGACATCGGTATAGGGGCTAGCATAGCTAAAAAAAAAAAAAAAAAAGAAATCCATTCTATGTTTTTGATCTCTATCTGTACACTTGTCACACTCCTGTCCTGGGTATTTGGACAATGACACAAGTTTTGTAATTTAGCCTCTGTACACCACCAATTCAATTCAATTCAATTCAATTTTATTTATATAGCGCCAAATCACAAAAACAGTCACGTCAAGGCACTTTATATTTTAGGGTAAAGACTCTACAATATAATCAGACCACCCCCTATGAGCAATCACTTGGCAACAGTGGGAAGGAAAAACTCCCTTTTAATCTCCGGCAGAACCAGGCTCAGGGAGGGGCAGCCATCTGCCGCGACTGGTTTGGGGATGAGGGGAAACGGAAGACAGCAGGGGGAGACAGGACAAAAGACACACTATGTGAGAGAGACAGAGTTAATAATACCTAATGATTAAATGCAATTGGTGTATAAACACATGGAGAGTACAAGGAAGTGATGAAGAGGAAGTGCTCAGTGCATCATGGGAAGCCCCCAGCAGCCTAGGCCTACTGCAGCTTAACTAAGGGATGGTTCAGGGTTACCTGATCCAGCCCTAACTATAAACTCTATCAAAAAGAAAAGTTTTAAGCCTAATCTTAAAAGTAGAGAGGGTGTCTGTCTCCCGAATCCAAACTGGGAGCTGGTTCCACAGGAGAGGGGCCTGAAAGCTGAAGGCTCTGCCTCCCATTCTACTTTTAAATACCCTAGGAACCACAAGTAAGCCTGAAGTCTGAGAGTGAAGTGCTCTATTGGGATAGTGTAGTACTGAGGTCTTTAAGATATGATGGGGCCTGATTTTTCAAGACTTTGTATGTGAGGAGAAGGATTTTAAATTCAATTCTGGATTTAACAGGTAGCCAATGAAGAGAATTTAATATGGGAGAAATATGGTCGCTCTTTCTAGTCCCTGTCAG
>VUQI01001848.1:6232-18083 GCA_015106735.1 Paratilapia polleni | reverse complement strand
ACCCTGCCCAAAAAATCCTACAGTGCTATATATATATATATATATATATATATATATGTTTATTTTTCATGAGCTTTTGGTAGTTTTCCACAGAGGATTTTTATTTGGTGTAATTTGTGCTCCATCAGCAAAAAGTCGTTTTTAAGTCATAAATAATAATATATGTTGGCAATGTTGCTGCTGTTTGTAGCAGGGGAAAAATGGCAGAATTGTTCTGAATTCACTTTCAGTAAAATAGCCATCAGTCCTGTTTTTGTCTTCTTCTCTGGTTCCACTGCTCCATCAGAAGCCTCGACTCACAGCTGCCTCCTTGAAAAGGCCAGGGCTGTTGTTTAGCAGCTGCCTGATTCACTGCAGCTCTGTAGCCCCTCGGTAACCCCTGAGATATGTGGAATACTTCCTTCTTGCCAGCTCACTTGTTGACTGGCCTGTCTGAATGACATTTATTTGGGGCGGCTGTGCCCTGCGGCTCAGGTGATAGAGTGGGTCGAGCAATAATCGCAGGGTTGGCGGCCTGATCCCCTGCTCCTCCTGTTCACATGTCAGAGTGTCCTTGGGCAAGACCCTGATGCACTGCCCACTGCCTGGCCCAGCAGACCAAGACATATTATAAATAGAATCAGAGTATCTGTTCATTTATATTGCCACAGTACTCATTAATGTTGCTGTATGAGAATTAGTTAACAGCTCTTATTTGCTTTCTTTCTTAGGTCTAGATCAGAACCTTGATATCACAGTTACATTTTTAACTTAAATACAAAGCTAGAGTGAAGAGACATTTAGCTTACTTTAGCATAAAAGTAAAGGTTAATCAGCTACCCTGACTCTTGTCAAAGATGAAAAGCTGACAGCAGTGAGTTAATCCTTTCAAAAAGTGCACTGCCAAGATTTATTCTTGAGTGAGGCATGTTTTATGCAGACTTTTCTTTACTTTTGGGCAAAAAAAAAAAAACTGTTTCACCTTGCATTCAGTCTTTGTGCTAAGCTAACCATTTCCTGGCTCTTCCTTCATACTTAGAGGCTCAGTCACACTAGAGTAACAATAGGACAGCAACCTCCTTGCAACTTGGAAAAATCGGTGGTTGCCCTGCTATTGCATTGAAATTTTTTCACATTCAGTGACTGATTGCAAGTAGTTGTGGCGACTACTTCATATCTCACGGCGATTGCACAGGTTGCCTGGTGGGAGGCAACCTGTCTCCAAACAATCTCAATCTGACTTGGACCGACTGCAATCACTCTCATTGATTGACGAATCTGAGTCAGTCTGCACCAATGAGTGCAATTCGTCTGCGACGTGTCTCTTTGCAATAGGGGACTCGATTCGACTGGTTCCCAACTGGTATAAAAGCAAGGTTGCCAAGTGCCTATGTGAATATGCAGTTAAATCTCTGTCCTGCAGCAGCTACGTCACTGTTTTTAGAGGAATTTCTGTTTCAAATCTATGACTTTCTGGTTGGATTTGAATGTAAGTAGTTAATAGGAATTTTTGTTTAATGTGTATTTAGACGGCAAGAGATTTGCAACAGATGGCAACAGATTTGCGATTTTCACAGATTTAATCGCTGTCTTATCACAAACAGATTGCATGTAATTGCTAACCTGACCCCCATTCGGTTGCAAACTGATGACAGACTTATAGCAGACTCTTATTACCATTTTATCTCCATTTTGAGGTTGCTTTGAAGACAGCAGCTGATGGCAAGTGGTCCTAGACCTGGTCCCCATCTTTGAAGCAACCATTTCAAAGGCAACAAGACTTCATTTCACACGGTCACAATAATTTTGGTCATGCCACCGTCTCCAACGATTGTTTTCTCTGGTGTGTGAAAGTGAAACATAAAGGTAACCAATTCTATAGCTACTGCATTAGCTATCAACATTTACTTCATAGTGATTAAGTTAAAGCAAAAAATGTATCTACTGCTGGTTTGACATACAGCCAAAGTAGTGGTATCAATATTTTTTTGGGAAAGGAAGCAAATAAAAGTATTTTTCACATTGTTAAGTTATTCCTTAAAGTTCAAGAGCTTCCCTTATAAGTATGGCTCAAGTGGGCAAATTCCTCAATGTCTGGATGGATCACACAATGCCCTACTTGTAGTAGTATTCCTATTCCAGTGTCTGCCCAGTGTATTGACAAACTGATCCCTCAGTCTGACTCTAGACTTGTGGGTTGTTTTTTTTTTATATCCCAGACCTCACTGTGTCAGTGTGTAACGCCACATCACCACGAGCCAGCCTGTGCCTGTGAAGGGATAACAACGGAAAACAGATTCCAGGTCCCGTCTGACGTTTTCACACTGACAGAACACAAAGTCCTTGTCTGTCTGAATCTGCTGAAGAACAAAGCTTCTTAAGACATCATATCCCCAGTGTAGCGACCAGGTACGTGGGTGGCCTTGATGGTCTGCCATGCAGGAAGAGCTGACCTAGAAAACAACGGCTGTCCTGTCAGGCCCTTTTCCCGGGGCCCACAGGTACAGCTCCGGAAGACAGACAGGCAAAGAAAACAAAACAAAGACAGAGAAAGAATGGATGTTTACCCCCCAGAGATTTATCATTTAAATGTTTTCGATGAGATGAGTCACATATCTAAGTTGGCCTGCCCTCAACTCAGCTCATAGTCACATATCAGATCTTCAAAGCATACTTATTTTTTATTGTAAAAGGGTTTTTTCCCAAATAACTCTGTTGCTCAATGTCTTTTTCTTCAGGTCAATAAAACACATTTTGAGCCTTGTACTGAGGCACTTTTCTTCCAAACCTGACTTGCGTGGGAAGATTCTGAAATAAATTACAGTAAACTACACCAGGCTTATATAATTTAAGCTATTTGATGCTATTGGCATGGCTACTGTATTTGTACTGCTTATAGTTTTAGTCAGTCGTTAACTAATTAAAGAGATTGTAGTAGGTCTTTATCATAGTACTAGATCTCTCCAACTCTACAGTCTTAACAGTTCTACTTTGCTTATATGAGCTCATGGAAGCAACTGTAAAGTCTTTGTAGACAGGGTTGTGACATATTGATGCAGAGGCAAAGGTGGATAAACAGTAGCTTTATTTGACTATGCAACATTAACTTGATAATGGCCAGCTCAGTCTTTTGGCAAAACGTGAAATAGTCACGGAGAAGAAATGTATGTGTACATGGAAACAAATTGTCCTGTGTTTTCATTACAGCCACGACTACAAAAGCTACGTTTTTAACTTGGGTCACTGTATTTGAACCCAGGCCACAATCTTTTTCTAACCGTCAACAAGTAGTTTTATTGCCTAACCTCAACTGAATAGCTTTAATTTAATAAACCTAACCTTAACCTCAACCAATTATTTCCCTAAACCTAATCTAAAGATGTCATTTATTTAAGGTTGAGAAATGCCTTTGTTTCAGAAGTTATCACACAGCAAACATGCAACAAATTGCTTAAATAGAAAGGTAAGTAGCTCAATAAAATAAAATACAACATTACCAAACAAATATATTTTATTGAGCTACATACCATTCTATTTATTTAGGCTATTTGTTATATATATGTTGATGTAAGTATATGTTTGTTTCATTTCATTAATTTAACCAAGTAGTGATATTGCCTTAACCTAAGTATTTTAGTTATTTCTGAAACATAGGTTAGATTAGCCTATTAATAAAATTAATAGAAAAAAAATGTTGAGTATTTCACGAATTGCCGTGAGACTGTGTTGAAACCACAACCAGATAGCTTCGATAGTATGTTTTATCCGGCATTCCCAAAAAAGAACAGAGCTTTCACTCTTTACTAAGATTTAAACTACTTTTAAAATGTTTGGGGGAAAAAAATCTTGTATTATTTAATTATTTAATTGTTTAATCTGTCAACCCATGCCTTAAAATTTGTCATTCATTACAGTCCTCTGTACCCCTAGCAATACGCTTAGTTGTGAGCTTTTGCTGGCACAAATGGATAAAACCAAACAGTCTTAAATTTTGTCATGTTATTCCAAATTATTTTGAACTGGATTTCTTATAATCGCAGGGCTATTGTGTTACCATGTATGTTAGTATGTATGTTACCATGTGTGTATGTTCCATGATGTAGACCATACACAAATAAAAACATGCCAAAAATTATTCTTTTGTTGTTGCAGGTAAAAAGTGAATTTTGTCCCCAACAAATTCTTGTTGTTCTCCAATTTTCCTTACACAACTCACAAAGCATGACAAAATTTGATTGGCCAAGGTGTCCAGCATAGAGTGTCCTATGTCTGTTGTTGTCACGGTGACCCAAAAGGAGAATGTGCCAGGTCCTGTTATGGCATTAGCTGTAAAAATCATGCCCCACTGACTGTAGTTTAAACTTAATGTGAAGCATGTGGTTTGAGTCTGTAGGTATTGTTCAGACTTTCCAAAGACCCATTTCATGTAAATCATTGTGAAGTTGGGCAGATCTTGGATGATGGTTTTTCCACTAACAGTCCTGTTTGGGGCTCAGACACAGATCCAAACCAGGCTATGATGTCAAACTTCAACATTAACTCAGTAAAACATCTGTAAAAGGCCTGTGGCAGAGACTTCTGCAATAACAGACATCTTCATTTTCTCAAGAAGAGTCTCTTTTGGAGTTTTAAGAGCATCTGTTCATCATTGCTCTTAAATGTGGAGCCCATGGCCAGTTACACAGCTCAAGTACTTACACTCATCCCTGCTCAATGGTCTTGCTTTCCACTGTCAAATTCGATGGGAGTGTAAGGTTACGCAGGGACTCAGTAACCATGCCTTTTGTTTTAGACGCTTTCAGATTGAGGTGATTGCTTTTCCACCAGGAAGCCAAAGCACCAGTGGCACTCAGGAGCCTCTTAAATGCATCCAGGATTACGATGTCATCACAGTATTTCAGAGGACATATCAGCGCCTGTGCTCCTGCAGTCATCTGTATGCAAAGTAAACACTGCTGGTGATAGTACAGAACCCTGAGGGTTTTTTTTGTAGAGACAGATGTGATAGGGATACAGTGTGTAGAGTGTCCATCGAATCTGACCCGCTGTTAGAAAAGACTGAATCCACTGGATCAGCTGAGGGTTTACATTTAGCCTAAGTGCTGTAGGCACAATAGACTTCCACCACTTGAGAAGTCAACAAACGGCAGCTCGGCCTGGCTTTTATTTGAGTGAATGAGTCGGGTGATACCTGTGTCACCTATGCCTGTCTTAGCTGTAAGCACACTGAAGTGGGTTCATGAAGCCACCAGCTTTGTACTGTAGCCTCTTTAAGAAGTTCATACCTGCTGAAGTTAGTACCATCAGGGATAAGATAAATGACAAAAAATTTCCATACACCTGCAGTGAGAGATTAAAGTGCTCACTGAAGATCCCTGACAGCTGTCTATATCAGACTCTCAGCAGCCGGCTGGTCAATCTAGCTGGTCTGTGTGCTTCATAGAGGCTTATATGTTTGAAATGTCTCTGCACTTTTCTGTATAAATTACACTCTGTGGTGTAGGGGATAAAAAAAAATAAAAGTTCACAGAAAAGGTCATTTCTTTTACTTTGTGCCATTGAAATGACAGTAGTCCTGCCATTCTGTAAAACCCTCTACTTCTTTTCGCATTGCAGTGATGTGTAGGCTGCTCACTCTTCATATTTTACCTAATAGTGAACTTGAGGATCCTCTAATTCAGTCCAGCCTGCTTTTGTGGTACTAACTATTGTGTATTGAAACTGCACACTCTCTTAATATTAAATTGGATGTATTTTAATATTTTACATTTAATCTAGCACATATGATAAGTGTGAATGTTGCACATCACATCGGATCTCTTTGGCAGACCTGGCGGTGGTACGCATAAGGTGTGAAAGCTAACCATACCAAAGTCAAAATTGCTGATAAGGATATGTCAACATTGCTCATGCTCATAAAACTCTTTTTTTTTATATTTGGTTAGATGAATCCAAAATCAATTAGACAGAATTAATAAAAACTTACATGTCCTTCTTCTTGTCTGTGGATCCAAAACAAAAGTATACTACATGTGGCATGTAGCGTATCGTGTATGCAAGCGATGTATGGATGAAACTTACTCAAATATTGAATATTAAGGGATGTTGGGAGGAAGGCAGTCGTACTCTAGCAGTGTACAGATGAATTGTACCTAATCTGGAATCGCCCTTAAACACCACATTAAAAGAAAATAGACAGCAGAAAATACAATAAATGTCACCACTGCTTTATATATATACATATGCTGCATATACAGTAGATATGGAAGTGGAAAGATGAGATGAATTATCACCACAGTGAATTATCACCCTACTCTGCAGTACCTCTAACCTGTGAGGAGAATTTTGGCTTCTATCAGGTTCATTATTTTGGATTGATGGTCCACACCTTTACAATTTTGCTTCAGCATTAATTGCTTTAATCCATCATGAAACAGAAGACAAAATTAGCAACTAGCTGGTGAAAATTTGTCAGCTGAAGGACTATATTTATGGTGGAGACCAAAATGGAGCTTTAAGAAGAGAGACTATTGAAATTACAATTTTTCAGTTGGCCAGAAACGTGACTCCAGGTTAATACCTATGGATGTGTAAATATGCACTTCTCAACCTGCTATATCAATTTTATATCATGTCAGTGTTTTTAGAGGTTGAAAAAACAGTTTAAGTTGGCATAAATAAATGAAATAAAAATTTAAATCTTCTAGTTGTACATGATCTTGAAAGACCAGCACTTACTCAAAAACTAAAGGGTATTATTGTTTGAGCATAGGGAAAAAGTACTTTTACAATGTGTCGATACCGTATATCAACATGTACACTATGTTTGATGTAGTTTTCTTAAGAATAGCCCATAGACTTTAGATCTCTTACTTTTAGAGAAGTTAAAAATATCAGGTTTTCTTTGTGATGTGTAATATGGTACATCAGACTCCCACCTATTCAGCTTTGAATAAAAATTCAAATTGATGCATGGAAACTTGGGTAAAACACTGGGTGTTTGTAGTGAGCAGGAAAATGTCTAAGCCTATTAAATTTCAAATTAAAATAATGGTTTAGTAAGAATTATGTAAAATTTTCAAAAATTACTTAAGCTAATGTAATAGTGATAATAAACAGTATTTTTATTGATTCTGACATACTGCAATTAGAATAGTGCATATGAATTTTGCAATACTGAGTTTCCATAATGACAGATGATAGATGAAAAAATGTTAAGGGTGCTTTTTTTAATAGCATAAGTGAATGTAGGGTATTTTTTCAAGTGACATACTGGTTTACAAATGATATACTACTAATGAAGTGCATGATTTTAAAAGAAGTTACAGACAGACATTAATTCAAAGTCACCATAAGTCCAGGGCCATAGATACTACAGGACAAAGTCAGTATATGTTACAGTGGCCGATATGTTAAAGAGTGTGTTTCTGTGTTTGTGTGTGTTTGTGGTGGGACCCTGTTATTAAAATTTCCCACAATGAGAGAATGCTATTTCGCATAGCTGGCTGTAATCGCTACAGAATAGTGTGCAGCGATTACAGCCAAGACCAAATGGCTCGAGGTAAAATCTCTGTGGTACAGACACCGAGCAGCTGTTAACCCTTCATGTGCCGGAGATGGATAATTGGCTGGAAAAGCCTTTGTCTGAGAAAGAGAGAGAGAGAGAAGAAGAAGGTGGTGTGGAGGCATGTTTGCAGTGTGTGTGTGTGTGTGTGTGTGTGTGTGAGAGTGTGTGTCCTTGGGGGTTTCTCTATCCATCTTTCTCGCTCTCACTCTCTGGTCCGGAGCTTGTTACCATAGCAACATAGAAGAAGAGGTAATGCTGCCGGAGTCCCAAAAATTGTATTATCTTTTTCAAACACACACACACGCGTGCCCGTGCACACACACACAAACATGCTGCTCCTTCGTCTATGTTGCGCATATACAAACTGGCAGGCAGTCGTGAGTATGTGTGTACTTGTTTAGAGATCTTTGTGAGGAGAAAAATTCGCATAAAACTATAGTTGTGAGGACCAATGGTGATTTGTGAGGACGAAACGCTGGTCCTCACCAATTTGAAGGCACGTTTGAGCATTTTGGAGGCTGAAAACGTGGTTTTAAGGTTAGGGTTACAATTAGGTTATGGTTAGGTTTAGGGTAAGGGTTAGGCTTAGGCATTCAATTCTGATGGTTAGGGTTTGGGTAAGGGGCTAGGGAAAGCATTATGTCAATGAAGTTCCCCACTAAGATGTCAAAACTAGTGTGTGTGTGTGTGTGTGTGTGTGTGTGTGTGTGTGTGTGTGTGTATCTGTGTGTGTCCAGTACAGCTTGTTCATGCTGGCAGGCAAAAGCATACAGACACACACACGCACAGAGAAAGAGAGAGATCGGTTGAAGGAAAAGCAGGACAGGCGGAGTGTTGCAGCAGAGTAGACGAGGTCATGTAAGAACAGCATGATAGTTTATTTATGCCACTGTAGGGAGATAATTGGCTTTTACTCATTCATTATTTCTTGTGTTTTCTCAAGTTGTCAGCCTATTGTACAACAGGTAGAGTTGACTCTGCAAGGTGCCATAAAGCAAGGTTAGCTGGCACTACAATAAAACAAGAAAAAGCACTCTGTGGCTTTACTTTAAAGGACTGTGGTGTGGCTCATTAGTACATAATGATACTACATAGTAGATTCTGTGACCGCCAAGGGTAGCTTTGACAGCTTGAGTGTAAATATTGGGTCAGTTGATGATATTTAATAGTATAGCTTATTTAATAGTATGTAGCATTTTAATGTGAGCTTTATTCTTTATTGCCTTGCAAAGAGATTTAGGTTTGCACAGCATTCAAATGAAACCAAAAATGATGAATCCAATTTGGGGAATTATGGAGTACAATCAGAATAGTCACCACTCCAAAGTGATAGGTCAGGCTCAATCAGTCTTGGTTTCAGACAGGCAATGTTAGCAAGTGGCTAGTTAACACAGTGAAGTACTTAGCAGCTAAACGAGCTATTTTCTTCCACAAGCTGGTGAAGACCAAAACTGAGCCAAAAACAGACTGCATATTGCCATGAATCCAAGTAACTGTGTAAATAGACAGCTGTTTGCCAACATGCTCACCATATCAGAAATAATGATTCAAAAAGTTAATGTGTCCTGTTGTTGTTTTCATTTTTATGTTGCATGTTGGTGGAAAAAAACTCTTGACATG
Source organism: Paratilapia polleni (assembly GCA_015106735.1). Lineage (NCBI taxonomy): Eukaryota > Metazoa > Chordata > Actinopteri > Cichliformes > Cichlidae > Paratilapia > Paratilapia polleni. The sequence goes on along the minus strand of VUQI01001848.1, from coordinate 8,917 downwards.
TTTATTTGTGACATGCTAAAATGTAATGATGTCATGATACCAAAATTTAGTAAGTTGGTATCAATACCACTGGAATTATAGGATTCTCAATACCCCGATTAAAAAAAAAACAAAAAAAAAAACAGCACACATAATGATTATCCAGTGTACTTAAACATAAACTCTTTTATTAAAAGTTAAAAGTTATTTAAAATGTTAACATTATATTTTGTTGACAGGACACAGACTGAAATGTTAGGATAGTTGTTGTGTAGCATACTAACCTTACTAATTTCAGTTACATTACGTTAGCTTAAGCATTCATATTACGTTAGCCATTGCAAACATTTTACTCTGTGGAACATAGTTGATTTTAAAACAGCAATGCCAGCTGTCTATGTGTATTTTAGGGTAACAATGCAAAGTACTTCCATACCCATCTCTTATGCCTTACTCATAAACGTGTTGGGGTGGAGCTATCGCAGTAGCTTCGCTACTCTCCATCTTCCACGTGCAGTTTTTGCTGTGCCATGTGTAGTTTTTCCTGTACTTGTAGGCATCCTTCTTGTTCTTCTTCAGCATGTGAGGATAGACTAGAACACTTGTAGACATATGCTGCCCCCGTCAGTTCAGCAAGAATTGGTACATACCCTGCCTATGGTTAAAAAAAATTAAAAATAAAATAAAAGTACCGTCACATTTTCAGAATTTTTGTATCGAAAGATATCCTAAGTATTGGTTCTGGTGGCATCACTGCTAATGACAGCAAAATTAGAATCACAAAGTCTTTGAACAGGTCCAGTTATGACATAACTAATGTGTACTGAAATTAGCTAACATTACCCAGCACAGGTTACTAGTCATACTAGAGCAGATAAGGTCTATTATGTGTCTGCAAACATATGCAAAATCACGTTATGACATCCTTTTGTGTAGTTTTAATAAATGTCAACAAAAAACATAGATTTTTCATATCATGAAAAGGAAGAAAATGAATGTTATATTATGGAGCTGGAAGTGCTATTGAACTGAAAGAAGAACATCAGCATCAAACTGGAACCCAAGTAACATTCCAGCTACATTTGCAACCAGTTTGTCAAAAAGTCAAAACAGTCAACAAAAAGCTACTCAACTAGGTTTCAGAAGTAAAACTGCTCACTACCTAGCTGCTAATTAGCTAACTAGAGAACAGTAAAGGCTTTTCCATTTGTGAATCTTTCTTTGATGGCTCTTGGTTTAACAAGCTAAGGTATTGGACCATAGACTGTATAGGAAAAAAAAAGGACTAGCTTCCAATTTGAAAGTGAAACCAATGCAGAAATGCTTTAAAACTAGATTCCTTTCTAATGGTCAATAGGGGGCGACTAGGAAGAAGTCGGGATACAAAGAACTGACACCTGAGGTATCCTTGGGTTCTTGGTCAAACTCACCCTGTGCTTGTGACATCTGGTTTACAAAAACAACAACAACAAAATTGGTCTACAAACCAATGAGAGACATGGGGTTATGTCCATCTTTTATATACAGTCTGTGTTCAGGGAATAGATGTGTGTTCATGTTTTTTTAAAAAGAAATTTAGCAGGAAAGCTGCTGTGGGTTGTTGTCAAAGCTGGTGGGGGAATGGAGCTGCTTAGGGTCTGCTCTGCCTGTGATAAAACACTTTATGCAAAATTTTATTCCATATCGAACGACAGTTGAAAATCTGAAACATACTTCACTGATGACCCAGCAGGTTGTGCCTTCCTGCAAGCACTGCAGGTGTGTTTCCCAGTACCTTTTTAAATTAAAGAGAGAACCGATAGTCATCGCTCTGAGTGACAGAAGTACAAAATGTGGTCTGGCATTGCAAAGGAAAAATGCCTCTGAAATTAAAATCAAATAAAGTCCTGCTACAGCACACAGTTTAGTATCAGTAAGTTTTACAACATCAGTTGTGCTGCAGTACAACATGATATCAAAGCTTAATGTTTCTAACTTGCATATGTTAAATAAAAAGTTGTTCTGTATATTCTTTGTTTATTTATCTTTATACACAAAATTACTGACAATATTTCTATCAGTGTACATATCTATCAGCTAAAGGCAATGTCACATATCCACAGCAATGGCACACTCATGTATGCACATGTAAATGTGCAAGATGAAAGCGTGAGGATTACACGGCTGTCTTTTCAATTAAATTTCACGAATCGCATAATACCTTGACTCAGGAGCTCGGGAAATATCAGCGGCGAGCGAACGATCGATGCATTGTAGAAGTGACTGAGACACCGTCAGAGGGTCCTAGCACCACTGACAAGCATGTGACATCACATAATGTCTGAGACAGAGATCATAAGCGTGATAATGGCCGTGATTACATTAGTAAAGCTATTATGTTTTAGATGACAGATCTCATTAACATATAAACAGCCTTAAACACTGCGTTCACTGTGGAAATTAACAGGCCCACACACACGCACACACATAGACGGGGGTGTATGTATGTGGGAATGTAAGGGATTATAGGATACAGATATTAACAAACATAATGTCATTTGATATGGAGACACACACAGAACACACACACACACACACATATATATATATACATATGGTGTGTGTATGTATACGTGACAGTTACACACATGAAGCTGAAGTTCATGTTAGATGTTAGACCAGATTTAAATTTAATTTCCCAAAAATGTGCCTATTTCCCTCTGAGTC
>VUQI01001845.1:0-12151 GCA_015106735.1 Paratilapia polleni | reverse complement strand
GCATTTAATCATTTGCTATTATTAACTCTTTCTGTCTCCCATAGTGTGCCTTTTGTCCTGTCGCCCTATGGTCTCTTCTGTTTCCCCTGATCCCCAACCGGTCGCGGCAGATGGCTGCCCCTCCCTGAGCCTGGTTGTGCCGGAGGTTTCTTCCTGTTAAAAGGGAGTTTTTCCTTCCCACTGTTGCCAAGTGCTTGCTCATAGGGGGTCGTCTGACTGTTGGAGTTTTCTGTCTAATATTGTAGGGTCTCTAGCCTAAAATATAAAGCACCTTGAGGCGACTGTTGTTGTGATTTGGCGCTATATAAATAAAACTGAATTGAATTGAATTGAATCTTCGTCACTGTTGCTCCATTGTTGTCTAAAAACAAGTCAGTGAGCTACATTGCTGCAGTGGATGACTCTTTCTTACCATGAGTCTACACAGTTATACTCAGGTAAAAATTGACATCAATTCTAGCTTCTATCTTTCTTATGGGCGATCTCCTCTTCATCACGTCATGTCATTCTGAACCTCTGGGCTGCTTCCACTGCTGCTATTTTCAGACTGCTCCCTCGAAGTCTCATTCTGACCTTTTGCACTGGTGTGTCTGAAGTTGTACCATGGACCTCAAACTTGTACAGAGATCAAACATCAACTTCTGTCTCTGGCCAAGATCCTGAAACTAAATAGCAGTTTTCAGTGAAAGACTTGTGTCCAAGCCCAGAGATGGCACTACGGATCAATAGCACAACAAGGAGCATGCTCTACTGCACAACATTCACAAAGTTGTTAGCATAAATTCATCAACAACAGTCAAACTGTCAGTGCAGAGATTTGCTGTAATGACCTGAGGCATCTCTTGTGTGTTTTTTGTCACCAACAAAATATTACTTGTCAGATTTGGCTCATGTGACTTTTTTCATTTTCAACGAAATTCCACTTAAAGGGTGGCTGTATTGACAAACTGGAAGACACCCAGCAGTCACTTCAGATGATAATACAAGTAATTAAAATGGGATTTCCACAGAGCAACATGGAAACAACATCTGTGCTGGAAGGCCTGCAGCATTGCTGAAGCACACTACCTATAAGGGGAGTTTGGCCAAATTTAAATAAAGTATGGTTTTTGATGGTTGCAGGAGTTTTTGATTGCACCTTATATTAGCAGTATACATATTTCCTCAGTCCCACATACACTGTCCAGGTGTTCAGAAATACAAAGGAAGATTATGAGCAGTGCCTGCACCATTTCGTTCTGTGTAAATGTGTATACTGGGTTTGTAAATTGCTGTTAATTCTTAAAGTGAGACTCATACTTTCAGTCACAACTAACCAGCAATACTGAAAGTAGAGCTGTTCTCAAAGCCTGAATACACTCAAAGCTATCACACTGTTTTTTAATGATCACAGTCATTAATTCTGTGAGTAAAATGCTGTTATCCACACACACAAAAAGCAAGACTCAAACACACCGTCACATAATGGATGCATAAAAGTCAGTCAGACATAAAAGTAAACAAACAACACAGCTTTAAGCTCTCTGCCACTAATGGCCCTATCAGTCACACATAAGCACAAAATTGCACTGCACGGGAACACTGCTAAACTTCAGAGCCAATGATAAATATGCTGTAACTTTATTCTTGATTTTCTACACTAGAACAACTCCTCTGGTTTTAAGGTTCTCAGTGTTTGAATTAATGACTCAAATGCATCACAACCTAAAGCTTCTGTTTGTTAACAGAAAATTTGTCGCACAATTTTTGTCTCAGTTCTGTTTGTTTTTCACAACTTTACTATACTACTTTTTCTGTGTTCCAGTTGCCTGTCTTCACACTCCTGCCAGGTCACGTTTGTGAAGCTTATGTGTAAGTTCAATAAGGAAGCTCAGTAATCACTCATCTGCCTGCTTCCTCTGTGTTCGGCTGTTAGTCTGTTCTTTGGATCACTTCCACTTTTCCACGCTGCCATCTCAATACTGACATCATTACTCTAATCCAATCATTTCCTTGCCCACCTTCAGCGAGCCAATCAGCCTCCATTCTGTGTGCTTTAAAGTTCAGTGCTCTTCTGTCTTTCCGTCTTTCAGATGCTCATTCATGCAACCCACCTCCTCCCCATCTCCCCCTCACCCTGGTCACTCAGAGACCTATCCAAGTCTCCATCTTCATCTTCACCACCACCAACATCTAGACTCTGGGGGGTCCTGTCCTAATTCCTATCACCGTTGGGATTCCGTTGTGCTGTGATGGGTCATTGGAGTCTAATTGCCAAAAAGATTAATTGAATTCTCTATCTCAATAAATCATGTTAAATTCTTCCAAATGATCTCTCCTTATTGAACTTTCAGTTTGAAAGTGGCGTGCAACATTTTGCTACAGTTTCTGGACTGAACAAGAAGTGTCCTTGGAAATGTATGCAACAGGGTCTGGACTACTGTGCACACAAAAATAAGCTGCCACAGGTGCAAATCAAAGCAAACTGGTGGCTGAATACTACTACTAATAATAATAAAAAAAATAAAATAATAAGTCGACTAAATAGGAACAAAAACCATAGCTCGATTCATACCCCAAACTCCTGGGTGAAAGTACCATGTTTGATGCATTCATCCATTACACCTGTGGCCTCTATGGAATGACACAATCGGTATGATTATAGCTTTTTCAGTAATAAAGTGTATAGCGCAAAAACAATGAGTAGATACCTCTAAGTGTGATATCCTCTGGTACTCTAGTGTAAATTATCTTTAATCACTTAGAAATTCGGGTAAATGTTTAAAAAGTTATCTTTTGTTGGCAGCTAATCATAGAGTATGTACGAGGATTATAGTTGAAAACTATTTGAAGCAGACTGGCCTGTCTACCATAAACCATGCCTACATCTGGCCTCATTTGGAATCTAGACAAGATATTTTTGTGGAATGAAAAGATGCAGATAAATAAGGCATCATGTTCCTGTGCATCTGAATACAGTGCTGGTTGTTCAAACTTATTTTTTTATTTTTTTTATTGTATTAAATCCTTTGAAATCCTTTTGAAATTTGTCTTTTGTATTATTTTTTATATCGTCTTTGTTTTTTAATGTCTTTTATGTTTCATGAACGGAAATTTCCTTGTTGAAAGGTGACATACAAATGAACTTGCCTTGCCTTGGAAGGCAGGTTCAAAGAGAAAAAAATTTAAATTTTACATGACATACATTACAAAATGCCCAATAGCACCCCACTCCCCAATACATGTTTAAAGAACAATTCAAAGGAAACTGATAGTCTCCCAGTTCATGTCACACTTCATAGAATAAAACAAGACACCTAGGCACTGGGGTTAGGAAATTAGACAGGTGCTTGTTACAGACTTGATACAGACTTATGATATCAAGAGTTGTCAGCATCCTTTTTATTCATTATCTTTTCTTCTTGAAAGAAGCAAGCCTCCCAATGACTCTGACACAAATGAAACTGCTCATAAACAACACAGGTAAGTAGCTATGAACTCAACTCCATGGAGTTTGTGCTCTTGTGGTGATGTGTGTGTTTCTGTCTGTGTAAGCAGTTTGTGTTCAGTCTCATCCCCCTTTGGACTTCCAGAATACAAATGTGGAGTATTTAGAATTTCTCCAGTGGCTGGATTTGATTTAGATACTATGGATTGCATAAAAGAAATTAAGGTAATTAAGACTACTATTACCAGAGCTTTTTTTTTTTAATATAAGCAACATTCTTAAGCCATTTATGCACATCTACATTTATTTACATTGTCTTATTTGTTGCTGTGATGTGACAAAATTAATGTGTGTGCCTTTGTGTTCACCATCAACCTCATTATGCAGACTTTAAAGAGCAAACACTCATACAGCCACATTTATACATGCACTGCAATTTTCTAATACACGACAGAGGTGTATGTGAAAATATAAATGTAAAGGTCTGTAATCTGCTGTGTCATTTTCAACTGTGCCAGTGTGAGGATAGCTGCAAAACACTACAGTTATAGCCAAAGTATTTGCAGTAGCAAGAATGTGTCTCATGTCTTTGTGCTACATCTGAAAAAGGACAACTTTGGGCTCGGTCTGGACCTGTTTCTCCTGAATTGACAAGAGTTCATGTGTTAAAAATGGCTTAAGCCTTTTTCACATGCGGCACCATCACCATTAAATGAGGTGATAAGAACCCAGTCAGCTTACTTGGAGGTGCAGTAGCGTGTCCACTAGCAATATGTATTGGATTTATAAATAATACTAAAAAAGAAGAGCACCTCCTCCTCCATCAAAATATACTAGAAATCAATTAACTGGAAATCAAAGAAGACAGAGAGCTGCAAATGGTTTGCTCAGCAACTAAGACTTTGACGAAAGAACACCAGGATCCTGGAAAGGCAGCATGCTCATCAGTTCTGGCATGAACCCTTACCTCAACAGAAAAACAGCTTTCCTTACCCCCTCTTGGTTTCAAGCACACACACACACACACACACACACACACACCAAAGCCTCTCCTTAATCCACCCTGCTGCTTTCTTCTTCTATCTCCTGCAGAACATCTCTTGTTCGCCTCTCCTGACTCATTGTAACACCCCAGCTTCTCTTCTCCTTCTCTGCTTTCCATCACTAATGCCTTTTTTCCCCACCCACATGGTCCATAGCCTGAGGACTTCTGCTCAAGCTCACCATCACATTTCTTCTTAATACATACCGAGACAATTGCATAATCTTGATTAACCAGAACCACTGTAGCACCTTGACTTTGACTAATTTTTGTAATACTGAGAGTTGAACAACACTATTTTCACAGTGTGATTTTCAGTTTGAAATGTGAAAACAAAACCCTGTATTTCTGATGATAAGGGGGCACACTGTGATAATTGGACACTTTTGTAAGGCTTTTTGTTATTTTCATGGCAATTTCCTTCATATTGGTTTTTATATTCTAATTAGCTCAGCTGTGTGCTTGCATTGCATATGTATTTTCTTTTGTTTGATTGTTGGATTTGCATCTGCACCATTTATTTTTTTCCCCTCATCCTTTACCTTCTGTCATGTTTCTTCTAAGTTTTTGTATCAGCATTGTCTTTTCTGACTTTTTTCTCTCCTCTCTAGTCTTTCCTTTGTCTTTGCTTGAGTATCCCGGGTCAGAATGCAAGTACAAGTGATGTGAAAATAATAAAAAAAATATATAATATAATATAATATATAATATAATATATATAATATGATGAGATATCATGAGCATTTATGTATTTATTTATTTTGCTCTTGTTGTTTATCCAGTTTATGTCCCGTTTGTTTATGAGCATCTGTACCTTACTGTAAGGCCTGTCATCTGATAATTATAGTCTGCCACGGCTGTCAACATACAACAAATGTACTTCTTTTCTGTTTGGTCAGCTGCATACAATACTGAATGCAGCTAACCAAACAAAACAGGCTGAGAAATGATGCACATGTTACAATACAACAAATCAGAGAGAAAGTAAACTGTCTTCACTGGTGGATTGACATGTTATTCCCAGCCTTTGAGTTTTGAGTATATCTTAGTGAGTAAACTTCAAAACATATTCAACATATTCAAAACAAACTGACTAAAAGCATTTCAGTCTTCTCTAAAGCAAAGCAAGCAAAAAAAATCAGAAATCACTTCACGTTCTTTCCTGTTCTCTGGTGATATCTTATTTAAGCTACTGTGTGGAAGTGTGGGGAAATACATATAAAGGTTCATTACAACTGCTGTATATTCTGCAAAAAAGAGCCATAAGAATTGCACATACTGTCGAATTTTGTGAACACACCAATTCTCTTTTTTTACTGTCAAAAATGATAAACATCTTTGACTTTGTAGAATTTAAAACAGCACAAGCAATGTATAAAATGCGGAACAATCTGTTGCCAGTAGGTATTCAGAAAGCTTTTTTTAATATAAGATAGATAGACACTGAATTGATTATTATCAAATAGCATCAAAAGGGGTAGGATTAAATAAGTTTATACTTTGTCCTACTAATTTTCGAGCATGTAAATTGAGTGGTATAGTATTGTTGGTGGCAATTCAGTGTCCCTTTTCTTGTTTACCTGTTTACAATGCACTTTTGTTGCTTATTTTTATTTTTTTATCAACATATTTGAAATAAAGCAATCAGTCAAAAGTTAATGTTCGCTTATTTATTCTCAAGTGTGATTGGAGCATGTTTGGAATAGTTTATTCTGTCTTTTCCGCTGTAGTAGGATTACATGAGACGATTAATAAAAAATTCATCCTTATTTCCAGTACATGTTTGGCAAGTTTTGTATAATGTTAAAACAAACAAACACAAAAGCTGACTGCCTTTATTTATTTCATTCATTTATTTTTATCCAATCGGTATTATCACAGCAGTAACTTTAAATCCCTGCAGTGAGCAAAGATTTAAAAAGACCTTTAAAGAACATTTTAAAGAAAAAAATTGCAAACAATACACAACACTCCATGAATGTAAGCTAAGTTCTTAGTTTTCTGTATCAATAACCTACAGTTATTAATTCTAACTACAAAGTTATAGGAACTGGCTAATATTGTTTTTTATACTTTATAGGGTAGATAGTAAGTGAATTTCAACTGGACTGGTAAATGATGAATAAAAGTTTTCAAAGGCCTCTTTGATGATAAAGAGTGCAACTCAACAAGTAAAACAGCTCCACTCTGGTTTAATCAAAAGGCATTACTCAGCAGGTGGTTGCTCCCTTTGTGATTGTCCTTTCATGAAATGTTACTCCGACTCTCTAAGAAGGATTTTCCCTCCTGCAGAGCTTTACAGCCAAACTGGAGTGAAGCCACCAAATCCTTCCTCCAACAATCCTTCCACCTGCCACCTTCCTGACTCCCCAGCAGCTTTCTCTCCATGAAGGGGGGATTTGGATCAATATGGTACATTCTCTCATTTCCCTTATCTAAGGTACTTTCTCCTTTTTCTCATTTCTTGCTTTGTTTCTCCTCTCCATCATCCTGTCCTCCCTTTATTATCAGTTTTTTCTGCTCTTTCACCCTCCTAACCTTTCCTTTAATATTTTTATCATCATATTTTTTCACTTGTTTTTCTTCATGGTCTCTTCTTCTGATTTCTAATTAATGCTTTCTAACCATCTACTCAATCCTTCCTGTTCTGCTCAAACTCCTCTCCCCCTTTTACATTTCTTTTACCTGTCTTCTTCAACCCAAACCTCATTTTTTTCATAACACTCACTTTCCTGTCTTCCTTTTTGTGTCCCTGTCATTTTACCATTTCTGATTCATGTCATCCTACCATCTCCTTCTCCTGTTCAGCTTCTCAACATCTCCTTGTGATGTGATTCTTCACTTTCCTTCTGAGTCTCATTCTGCCTGCAGTCCCTCTTCCTTCATTTTGCAGCCTTGTTTACATTAGAGTTCCAAGTCATTTTGTCTGTTAGTATGACACTGGTTGCTTTTGCATTTTGTATGTAATTTTATACCATGAACAATGCCCTAACATGTTCACAAGTGTCTCTTTTAATGCCATAAAATAACAAAAAAAAAAAGTGGCATCATATTCTTCACTTCTGAAAGACTGAAAAGGAAAAAAAAATCATCAACATCAACATTTTTGGGAAGGAGCACATCAGCCTAGGTCATGAATTTGGCTATACAATAAATCTGTCTGTCCGCATCACCAGACAAGGGCAATATTTTAAGTTAAATTTACTCTTTTTAAAAAAATTCTCATTTCAAAGTATCCAAGGTTTTGTAAAACATTTTTAAATAGTTTTCCCTTAATTTCAGAAACTCTGAATAAGGATGTGAATTGTATATTTTTGTGCTAATTAAACTGATAATCGGGGGAAAAGAATGGGAGTATGAGTGAGACAATGCTGATCAGGAGACAAATGGGATGATTGCAAAATAACCACAAGGCAGAGGCTATGATTTGATCAGTTTGTGCTTAGTAAGTGCCACAGCAGTTATAGCAGCATAGTCATTTTTTGAATATGTAAACGATTAGAATGTAACAAGAAAATACCAAATATATAACCACAAGGCAGTGGTTATGTGGTTATATATTTGGATGAGGGTGTGGATTTATTGATAATACTGTCTTCAAAAAAGGTTTACAAACAATAATTAGCAGCTCAGTATATGTTACCTGAGCTGCAAATTATTGCATACAGTGTCATCCAAAAATGACTGAGAGACCAAAAAATAAAACAAGACTCTCTGCTTGCCAACCCCCCACCCTCCACCTACCCCCCAAAAAAACAAACAAATAAACAAACAAATTAAAAAACAGAAATAAAATGATTACTACATTTGTGAAAACACTTTACAATGTCTGCCAGTTCATGTAAAGATGAATGTTTTACAGCCTCCAACATCTTTTCAGTATCTTTGAACACTTTCAGGAGCAGATTAAGAATGCAGGAAATGTTGAAGTGACAGGAAATATCAAAGGCTGAGGTGGAAGAAGCTCATGAAAATCCTAAAAACAAGCCAAAGCAGTTGAATTTTTAGAAAGCCAAACATCACTTGCTCTGTTTCCTGACACACAGAGCAGGTTATCAGGTTAATTCAGGGCTTAAAGTCTGCCCTTTCATTTTCTCTCACTGAACCGGTTCATTCCTTCCCCCCTCCTTCAATTCATCTTCACTGCTTTCCTCTCAACGTCTCCATCCTTCACATTTAAGTGGGAAGCTTCAATTTAATTCCTTCTCTACTCACTCATATTGGTTTATGTTATCTTATCAGCCTCTGACTCTTTCTCTCTCTGTCGATGTCTCCACCTCTCAAGTGTTTTCGATGTAATGTGAGGAAAACTCTAAACTTCTCTGCTCACTTCTCATGTTTGATTCATCTGTCTGTCATTGTCTTTTTGGAACATTATATAAATTCGTAATAAGCACAGAATGCAATTTTTTGCCAAAATTACGCCTACTTTTAATTTAAAATAATTTAAAATTTTTAAAAAATTAAAAAAAAAAAAATCAAATGTTGAAACTGAGAAATTGAAAAGATTTTTAAAACCTAATTTTCAAAAATACGAGCTGAGCTACAGAAACACCCCTAGCTTCTCTGAGCCTGCATCTGCTCTGGTATGGGGGTGCGTGGGAAACTTGCACATCTGTGAAGACCCCATTAATGCTGAATGATACCTACAGGTTTTGCAATAATATATGCTGCCATCCAGACAATGTCTTTATAAGATACTATGTCAGGAAGACAATGCCAAACCCTTTTCTGGATTTTTTCAAAAGCATGGCTATGTAATAAGACTCTGGAAGCTAAACCAGCCTGTCTGCAGTCCAGATATGTCACCTAATAAAAACATATAGAGAATTATGAAATGAAAAATATAAAAAGAGGATTGCCTAAGCTCTTGAGCAGAAATCCCAGAAAATATTTGGCTTCCAGTAGGGTATTCACTCCTACTCATATTTCTCTAACTTAATATTTCCTCTTCTGTCCTTTTAGCTCAGTTTTTTGTTTGTCTTTGGCATTATTTCTTTGCTTCCACATGTAAAAGAAGCATCAAATTAAGAAATTGCATTCAATACATACATATCAATAAACAATTACAGTGATCACCATGTGCACACAAACTTGGAAGCCTCTGGTTACAAAGGCCACCTTCCAGTGAGAGGTTTAAACTGAAAAGACAGAAAGCCAGGGTTTTAATTAGTGTGTATGTGAGACTGCAAAAGAGACACACCTGTCGCCTGTCGGGAACATGTTGTACCATCCAGATGCCTGACAAATGCCAGCCTGTCATGCACAAACACACACACATGCTCGTGCTTGATTCTTAACCATATCCAGAGCCGGGGGATTAATTTGGGTGTAGTTCCATAAAACGATCACCCTGAAAGTGTCCCTGCAGTTTATTTCCATTTATTTGCATCTTCTGAATATGATTCATTCAAACCCTTCCAGGAAATTTGGTCTGTAACAGCAAGAAGCAGACTATAGAAGCAAAATACAGCTTTAAGTTAGTTTATATAAGAAGACGTACATCAATGCACCTGTCCATATCTTCTTTTTTCAGCTGCTCCCTTTATGGGTCACCACAGCAGATCATCTGCCTCTATCTCACCCTATCCCAACATCCACCTCTGTCACACCAACCCTCTGCATATCTTCCTTCGCTACATCTATGAACCTTCTCTGTGGTCTTCCTCTTCTCCTGTTGCCTGGCAGCTCTATATTCAACACCCTTTGTCCAATATATCCACTATTCCTCCTCTGCACATGTCCAAGCCATCTCAGCCTTGCCTCTCTAACTTTGTCACCAAACTCAGAGCTGTCCCTCTGATGTACTCATTTCTAATGTTGTCTATCCTGGTCACTCCCAGTGAAAACTTTAGCATCTTCAGCTCTGTCACCTCCAGCTCAGCCTCCTGTCTTTTTGTTAGCGCCACTGTCTCCAAACCATACATCATAGCACGTCTCACCACCATCTTGTAAACCACTCTTGCTGCTATCGTTCTGTCACATACCACCCCTGACACTCATCTCCACCTCTCTACTCTCTTCTTCACCACTCTTGTGCACTGTCCATTACTTTGGATGGTTGACTCCAGGTATTTTAGCTCATCCAACTGCACTACCTCTGCTCCTTGCAGCTTCACTGTTACACCTGTCTCCCTCTCATTCACACACATGTATTGTCTTGCCTCTACTGACTTTCATTCCTCTTCTCTCCAGAGCATACCTCCACCTTTCCAGGTTCTCTTCCACCTGCTCCCTACTCTGATCACAGTGTTGTCTGCGAATATCATAGTCCACAAAGACTCCTGCCTGACCTCATCTTTTAACCTGTCCATCACCATTGTAAACAAGAAGGGACTCAGAGCCGATGCCTGATGTAATCCCACCTCCACCTTGAACCCATCTGTCACTCCTACAGCACACATCATCTCTGTCTCGCTGTCCTCATACATGTCCTGCACCACCCTCACATACTTCTCTGTCACTCCTGACTTCCTCGTACACTACCACAGTTCCTCCTTTGGCACCCTATCATATGCTTTCTCTAGATCCACAAAAATACAAAGCAACTCCTTCTCTATACTTCTCCATCAACACTCTCAAAGCAAACATTGCATCTGTATTGCTGTTTCTTGGCATGAAGCCATACTGCTGCTCACTGATTGTCACCTCTCTTCTTAACTTAGCTTCAACAGCTCTTTCCCACAGCTTCATGGTATGGCTCACCAACTTTATCCCTCTGTAGTTTCTACAGCTCTGCACATCACCCTTGTTTTGAAAACAGGTACCAGTGCACATCTTCTCCTCAGGCATTCTCTCATTCTCCAGAATTGTAAATGGTAAATGGACTGGTACTTATATAGTGCTTTTCTACTCAGTTTTGTGTACTCAAAGCGCTTTTATACTACAGGCCACATTCACCCAGTCACACATACATTCATACAGCACTTTTTATCTATACTTAAGTGCTTACTAACATTCACACTCCGATGAATGCATCGGGAGCAACGTGGGGTTCAGTATCTTGCCCAAGGATACTTCGGCATGCAGACTAGGGGAGCCAGGGATCAAACCACTGACCTTCCGATTAGTTGACCACCGCTCTACCTCCTGAGCCACAGCCGCCCCATTGTATTAAAGAATCAAGTTAAAAAGTCCACTGCCCTCTGTCCTAGACATCTCCATACCTCCACATGTATGTCACCTGGACCAACTGCCTTTCCACTCTTCATCCTCTTCATTGCTGCCCTCACTTCCTCCTTACTAATCCTCTGCATCTCCTGATTCACTAACTGTCCTCCATCCATCCTCCTCTCTCTCTCATTTTCTTCATTCATCAGCTCCTCAAAGTACTCCTTCCATCTTCTCAACATACTCTCTTCACTCTCACCTGCTGCATATCCTCTCCAGCTCGATCTCTCAGTCTAGCCAATCGATAATCGTTTTCTTCTTCCTTAGTATCCTCAAGTCTTTTTGAATATGATGCAACAAGCTTGGCACACCAATTTTTGGGCAGTTTTCCCATTCTTCTTTGCAGAACCTCTCAAGCTCCATCAGGTTGGATGGGGAGCATTGGTGCACAGCCATTTTCAGATCTCTCCAAAGATGTTCAATCAGGTTCAAGTCTGGGCTCTGGCTGGGCCACTCTAGGACATTCACAGAGTGGTTCTGAAGCCACTCCTTTGTTATCTTGGCTGTGTGCT
>VUQI01001842.1:24093-34759 GCA_015106735.1 Paratilapia polleni | reverse complement strand
TCTCCCAGAGAACTGCTGTTCACTGGATATTTTCTCTTTTTCGGACCATTCTCTGTAAACCCTAGAGATGGCTGTGTGGGAAAATCCCAGCAGATCAGCAGTTTGTGAACTACTCAGACCAGCCTGTCTGACACCAACATGCCAACATGCCACATTCAAAGTCACTTAAATCACCTTTCTTCCCCATTCTGATGCTTGGTTTGAACTTCAACAGGTTGTCTTGACCATGTCTACATGCCTAAATGTGTGTAAACATGCTCCCATGTGATTGGCTGATTAGATATTTGCTTTAATGAGCAGCTGAACAGCTGTACCAAATAATGTGGTCATGAGTGTACACTTGGCCACTTTTTGATCAATGTTCCTCCCAGCTTCATGCACACATTCTCATGACAGTGAAGGCACGTGTGCAAAATTTGTCGTAAGTACCAACGACTTGTTCACTTGTGGGCTTGAGCATTGTCTGCATTTACTCTTCACCCATTTTATGTTTTGTTCTCCAAGCAGGATCTCTGTATGAGTGAGTGTGTGTGTGAGAATGTGAGTGCTGCATGGAACTGCTAAGAAAGCTGTACCCAGCCTTTCATACACAGGCTCAGAGATGGGGGTAGAGTGAGAGATCCCTATTTGGGATTGGGGAATAGAGAAAATGCAACATACACAAATGTCTTAATCTTATTGCAAATTAGAAATGAGTGAGTGTGATAAAATGCTTTTATGCATGTTACGATTGTTTAGGGCATTCTCTAGTGAACTGATCTAGTAATTTTGTGCATTTCTATTTGTTAAGGCAACTGCATGCAGTAAGACTTATGGGCAGACTTAGGGCTGACTTATGTCATGACTTTTTTTTTGGAAAGCTGACCAGGGTGATCATTTAGACATAAAGCCAATAGGGTCTGGGTACAAGGAGAGCATGTCTGAAAGAGGCTCACACCTCCAAGTTAGGAGAGGACTTTATATATAAACCCCTCCTGTGAATCTGGAATTTCATATTTTGACATATATTAAATGACCATAGTCCTTCTTCTGGAAGTCTTTTCAGCCTCTTTCTATGATTAGAATAATCTGGTGGGAAATGCATGTTTAATATTTGGTAATATGCTTTCTCACATTTGTGCAAGTCTAATAACAAGCCCACAATGCGGTAAAGCAAGCCTTTTGTTTACTTTGTGTTGGGATATCTCAGTAAAACTGGTATGCAAAAAGGTTCTGTCACCCTACACCAGGTCACTGTAAACACTCACATCTTTATAAACAATCTTAAATTTCAGATGTTATCTATACTTCATTATCGAAACCACAGCAGCTGCAGGCATCTCACCTTACAGCCTGGCACTAATAGCTTTCATTGGTGGTGTATGCTCTTGTATTGACATCAATTAAACATTTGAATAAGTCCCAAAAGATTTGGTTCATTGATGTGATGATGAAAAGAAAATGCATTACAGATTCAAATAATTAAAAAAACAAAACAAAACAAAACAAAACCCCAAACACTTTGTAACACTGAGGTTCCAGCTTCTTAAATGTGAGAGTTTTCAGCTCTACTCACTGATTTGAATGCCTTGTTATTTTTGAGAGAGAGAGAGGGAGAAATGTGTAAACATCATCTACAACTGACAACTAAGATTTGCAAACAGGTTTGAGCAAACTGAACACATGGTTAAACACATGGAAAATAATCTTACAAATGTGCACATCACAATGTGAATAAATATGAAGATTTTGCATACAGATTTATTTACTCCAACTTTCCTCAAACTATTTGTAAAATTGAGACTTTTCAGTCTCAGCTCCACAGTTCAAAAACGCATGCTGCATTCATGTGCTGGGGGAAAACTGGAACATTTGGCCTTTCAGTGGATTTACATATAGTTTTAAAGTGGGAAGGACATTTTCCCAAAAAAAATCATAATATCATATCACTCCTTGATTAGAACACATACATATAGTTACCAATAAAAAAAGCCACTGCTACATGGTGGAGGTTTTTTTTTTTTGCCAGTCTAGTCAAAATAGAGCAAACAGAGCAAACCATCACTGTGGGACATAACACTGGCTCATTCTTCTAAGTGAGTAGGAGCTAAACAACCAGTTATTAGCAAAACATGTATGCTTTGCAATATGAATATAGTTAGAAGCTCAGGTAATGTTGTATAGTGTTATGTTATGCAGGACTAGACATTTTAGGACACCCTTTTGAGGTCAGGGTTTTTCACACTGGCAAGCGACAAGGTTTCTCAGAAATAACAAATTGATCAGTAAGGAAGCAATTCTGGAATCTAACCTACAAATACATTAAATTCCTTAAATAGCTTCCTCTACAGCCAATTACATCAACAATATGAACTGGTTAGCTCTCAAATGGGGTTGTGTCTGTACCTTGAGGGACTCAGAAGCTTTCCGTAGTTCTTTGATGACTGCAGAAAGGGCTTCTGGGTTGATGCCCTGCTCACACAGTCTCACACATATGGACAGAGACTCCATATCCAAGCCAGTGTTCAGCAACCTGGAGATCTCCAGCAGCACTGTTGAGGGAGGAGGTAGAAAGAGACACAACTATTACAAACAGCCGAATAGTTAGCTGAGAGGTCGTATATTTACAGATGAACTTAAAGCTACAAATACATAAAATGCTGCTTGCATTAATTACATATTTACCGTCCATTGTCTCCCGGACTGCGTTTAAGTTTGCATTTGCTGCACTTGCCATAGTGATGGATGATTATAGTTAGCCAACGCTTGCTAGCAAGTGGTTGTCAAATTCAGACTTTAAGACGCGACACAACAATTCAGCCAGATTTTAAGCGTTTCGTATACATTTAGAACAGATGTTCAAAAATCAGACAAACACAGTCATTAAGGGTAAATAAATCCTAGTTAGCTTAGTGCACTCTTTGCCGCTACTCGCGAAAGTGTGCTGCAGGAAGTGACGACACGAAATTCTTCATTGGTTCCCACGAACTTCCCGTATCGATTCTATTGGCTAGCGGGCCTTGTGGGCGAAATTAAAAAACGTTTGAACTCGTCTCTCTGCTGATTGTTTGCTGCTGGCTCTTCAATGAAGATTGCTGTTAGCTGTGTATTCAGAGATCTAGCCCATTAACAGTTGTAAGTACCAACGGCAAAGCTTATCCAGCTCATGTGTGAATGTACAAATAATGTTCAAGTAAAAACTGAAACTTGTGTAGCGAAATTCTCTTTACAATAGTCGCTTCCTTCGAAGGCTTGTTAACGCTATAGAAACAGAGGAAGTAATGTACCCAAGGTAGCAAAGTACAACAAGAACATCGCCTAACAACGAAATAGTTTTAGTGGATTAAGTCTTTTTCTGTTTGAGTTGTCATTTACCTTTATCCTGACTTAGATATTTGTTGTCAGCTAAGATGGGGGACCATGCTGAGCTCCAGATCACTCCAGAGACTCCAGGCAGGCCTTCCATTAGAAACCCCTTTGAAAGCCCAAATGATTACCACCATCTCCGTGAACCGCTGGTGCCAAGTCCATCTGTATTCAAGTCCCTGCCATGTAAAGCTGTAAGTTTTACAACTTCAAATACATACTACATATGTGCGTGCATATCTTTTACCCCAAACGCTGCATCATAATTTGCTGCATTATGTCAACAAGTTTTGCTTTACTGATGAGTGGATGTACTCTTTTATTCATTTCCATTTACGTAATTTCCCCAGACTCCACCCAAGTTCGACTGGTCTATTGATGAAATGGCCAGTCTTCTACCAGTGCACATAGACCCAGAGGAAATCCAGCGACAATCTTTTTACCTCAGCCAGACAAGGTATGTGAAGAAGCACAGAAGCCTACTCATGATAAGCTGTAGTTGGTTATGTGATAAGGCTGACACTGTGACAAATCTGAAATTGTTTGAGGAAGAACTCTGTGTATTAAATCTGGGGAGCAATATAAAGATTGCATCAAATTTGAAAGGTCAAACTTCTTTCTACTTTCTTTTAGGACGGATTCTGACATTGAGGAAAAACGTCAGAATGCTATTGAGCAGGTATGGAACTCTAACCAAATCTCATCCTATAATAATGACACAGAGTTTAGTATAGCCATGATTTATAGATTCTTTGTACTGATGTCATTGTCCTGCCTCCCTTGAAGTTTTTCACCAAAGGAATTATTGTACCTTCCCCCTGGGCGGCACCAGAGACCCGTAAAGCCCCTCAGATTTCTAAGAAAAGTAAGTTATCTTATTGCTTGTTACATTTTAATTCTTGTAGGTCTTTGTATTTTTTTTTAAATTTAATTTTCTCCTGCATTTGTCTGTGGGTTTCATATTGTACTCTAAATTTCTGAATTATTTTATTTTCATGTTATTGTATCTTATCTTTGGAATTGCAGGTTCTATGTCTGCGATGATTGCAGAAGAGCCAGAAAAAAATTCAGGTTGGTTACTTACTACAATCTATGAGTCATCTCAAATTTTATTTAGCTTTCTACTAACTTTTTTGTGTTCTTTGATTTACAGTTGGATGTCAGACGACCCTTACATTGCCTCTGGCTTTTGATTTGGAGAAAGTACTAGGTAAGCCTCGACTAAATGGCAACAGGATCAAAGAAAAAAAAAAATCTAACAATCTGCTGTTAAGTCACTATGTTTGTCCTTTTCTTCCCTCTCAGGGGAATATTACCGTTATGAGGAAGCATGTGATCCAGTGCAGGAGAGTCTTAGCAGCTCCTCTTTACGACGAAAACTCTTCCTTGATGGCCAAAGTAGTTATAGTGGCTCAGACAGCTCGAGCCCTCCAAGCCCAGAGAGAATCAACGACGGTCAGAAAAAGCCATCTCTCAAGAGAGGAGATGGAGCTCTAGGAGGTGTTGAAGGTTCTGAAGGAGAAGCTCTATCATCTATCTTTTCCTCCCCTTTGGCCTGTGGCGTATCTGCTCCGACGCCCTCTACGGTGAGTGGAGGAGTGTAGGGATGCAAATGAGAACTGAATATTTCTTAGTCAGGCGATCACCTAAATGATCTCATTTTGTAGATTTTAAGCATGAACTTCAAAAAACCAAAACAGCACTGGATATCTTTAAAAAGTAATCATATGGTTCACATCTAACAATCTTTATAAAAGTAAAATGAACATTTACACTGTTAAACATTGTTTTAAAATACATTGTCTTGATTTTAGGGTCAGTTCTCTTCAAGTCCCATCCAGCATGGCCGCTTCCGGGACTGCAGCCTTGGCAGCATTGGCAGTCCTCTGTTCCCTGATCGGTCCTCTCCTGCTGGACTGATCTCCCCCACAATTTCTCCTATTGTGGCACATGCAGTACGCACACCCATTGGCTCAGGTACACTATTCACTTTGTAACTAAAATTTTACAATCCAGACAAAGCGAAGTTAGAGAAATATTGGCTAAGGCTACATCCACACTCATACTCTTTCATTTTTAAATGGAATTTTATATTATGAAAACAATTTTCACCCAGCTGTGAGTTTTAGTATCTCCTTCTATACTAAATATATATCACATGACCCTTCAAGTATGCTGGACATGTCTCCAGTTGCACAGCAGTTGATGGCATTGCAGCAGCAACAGTGTCCATAATTTGTTCTCTATGGTGAATTAACAATGGGTAATCGAACCAGGTGTCTTTATTTTCTTCTGGATAGGGGTATTGTTTAGGGGTGTTATGAATCAAAGGAAAAATGATTGACCAAATCGTGCAGCAAACGTCAGTGCACAAGCGAGTCATCATTACCAAAAGTGTCTATTTCTGCTCATCCAGAGTAAAATGCAAGTTTGGAGTTTTTAAGCTAAAGTGGCATTTCCAAAAGTCATCTATTTAGTGTGGATGCTAGGCATAAACTTTTCAAGATGGAAAAACACATTAGTGTGGACATGGCTTAATTTTCTCGTCAGTCTGACTGTGTTCTTTCTTTAGCTGAGAGGAGCCAGCTGAGCAGTTTGACCCCACATGGTGCTCCCCTGGACATGGTCACTTCCTGCAATGAGAGTCCATTTGTTGAGGGTTGTTCTCCCATTCGTAGCTGCTCCCCACACCACCTCCGTTGCCACAATGAGCCCCAGCGCATTTCTAGACCCAAGCCCAGACCTAGAGGCCGCTGCTGGGCTTCCCCTCCCCTCATCTCCCCAATCCTCAACCCTAAGCTCCCAGACAATGAGGTGGCTGAAGAACACTTGCCCTCTGCCGCTTGCTCTTCTCTTCCCTCTATGGAACTAGATCCATCGTCACCCCTGGCAAGAGACTCTCACCTCATTAAAAATGGGAGAGTTAGCCTGGATCTTACGGAGCCCGTGAAAATGGAGGAAGGCAAGGAGACAGAAGCAGAAGGGAGGCTTGAGGATGAAGAGGAGGATGGTGGGAGGCCTTCTGGACAGCTGACCAGCTCTCGTATGGGCAATGCATCAGCAACAGAAAGCTCTCAGATGTTTATGTCTCTCCTGGCAGAGGGAAGCAGCATACGCTACGATTCTAGCATGCAGGTTTGTGAGAACAATTTAATCCAGGCAAAGATAAAATGTACTTTGTTCTTTTTATTGTATATTTAACCTGAAATATGAGTGGCTTCTAATTGGTCATTTCATATTGATGTTTGTCTAATAGAATATTTGTGATTGACTGCTTTTTGCGTGTGTTCAGGTGGACAGCGGTTATAACACTACCTCGGCGGTCAGTCTTATTGATGGCCTCAACAAAGACTGTGACAGCAAAGAGTCCTTCAGTTCAAACTTGGCAGAAGAGACCTTCCAAGTCATTCGACACACTAAATTAAAGGTACTGTTGAGCCTTTACACAATCATAAGAAGGTGGATAAGTGTCTTTGGATCTTAAAATCTATTAATTCAAACGGATCAGTTATTACCAGCAATGTGCACTAGTTTTAGAGTTTGTGTTCAGGGTTTTCTGGGAAAAAGCCTTTTGTTTTATATTATTTTCCCTTTTCATTCAGTTAGTAAGGTTTAGGCAACAAAACTACTTTAATAGTTTAGGAAAAGATTGTGGTCTGGATTAAATTACACCCTTTAAACAATAACCACCTCTTAGAGAGCCTGACTAACAGAAAACCCTGAAGACAAACTGCTCCCATGTGTGCACTGTGTATGCTTTTTCATTTATTTTCCATCTTTAATTAAAAGTAAGTTTCTTATTATTTTCCAGGTGCTTTATCCTCAGCACTGACCCACGTGATGCATGGATTTAAAGGGATTCCTCTTCCAGTGGAAGCATATGCTGATTATTTTGCAATCAAATACAACAAAGTTTACACTATGTTTGAAGCATTTCTGGTAGATTTATTTGGTTAGATTAAATAGTATTAACTGTTAAACTGAGGTATGAATACAACCATGGAGTTTCACAAGTGGTTATTAGTTCTTTTTAAACTTTAAGGTTCAAGTTACCTGACTGGAAGCAGAGCATCATTTATCACATGTTATCAAAGGGAAGTCTAATCCAGAGACTGTCTTAGTCATAAAACCCTGAAAGCTGTACTTCTGGATCCAGCATAAAAATATCAAGTCTGTATCAAACTTGCGCAACAATAACCTTCCTGAATGCTGTATTAATGCCACCACCATCATTTTATTATTTGGTGGTGACATGATTGACCTGATACATCCTGACTTTCAGAAGACATCAGATCTGAGCTGTATTTATAATTTTATATAACTTTTTATCATGGCGTTTTGATATTAGGAGTTGGTTTTTATTCCACAATCTCATGCACTGTATAATGCCACTAATGAATTAAAAGCTGACTGAGCCATATCTTTGCCATTTTTCTGTACTTAAATTCACAGGCTGGATTGTGGTCAAATTAAACTGTCTCATTTCTTTAAATGGTTTGAGGGCTCTGCACCATGTTTACTTGCTGTACCAAATAATTTAACTCTGTTTGACCCAGTTCAAGCTTTTAATATTTAAGTAAAATGCATTACCAATTAATGTAAATAAATGATGGGATTTTCTAGTATTATGGTTTAGAATTCAAAGTATGTTTGAAAACCATTCAGAAGCAGATTTTGTATATCAGCAAACGAAAAACACACAGGTTAAAAAAAAAAAAAAAAAATTTTAATGACCGAGCTGCCTATTACACTGTAATATAACTTTCTCTTCCTTGCACCTGTCCATTTCCAACAAATCTTTTAAATCATATTAAAAAAAAAAAAAGCAGAATGGTGCATGTTAGAGAAGAACGTCTTTGCTGTGGCAGACTTATTAAAATGAACATACTTGCTCAAAATAACAGTTAACTGTATCAATACATCAAAGAGTCCAAACTGGTTCCTTTATAGATTACATGTTTCTTAATCTGGAAGATCGTGTGGTTTAGGTGAAAATAAGGTCCTTCTTTTTGTGTCAGCGGTCCAGTTTTTGTTTCTTGGTGAGTGGCTCGACATCTGGAGCTGGAACACTCACACCAGGGATCTTAAAAAACAAAACAAAACACATTTTCTTTTCAGAGCTGACTCAAATCTATATCTTAATAGTCTTCAATCAAATCTAAATACTGTTAACTGTTGGGTTAAAAACAAAAGGGATATGAAGAATCTCTCTAGTTTCAGTTAGTTCATCCTTACCACTGGGTCAATCAGAGCCATGCGGATCTTCTGGTGCTGAATGTTGGAGTCATCCAGGCTGATGGTGACCTTCACCTTGTCGAATATGTGGAACTTGTGCTGCTCTACAGTCAGAGTGGGACCCTACACATATGCAGATGAAATTTTTTTTTAAACACAATTGACTTAATTATATACAAAGGAATTAACTTTACAGTAACATTTAATTCAAAGGGTGAAAGGAATTTAATAAAGTTTTTTTTAATACCTCTTCCTCAAACATTATATTTGGGGAAACTTTGTCTCTTGTGTCAAAGAACACTGTTCCCTCCAAGCCAAACTTTGGGATGAGCACAATGATTGCATTCTTCCTCACAAACAGAATGAATCCATCTTCGTTGAGTATTCCTCGGCTCTTGAAGAACAACTGTGAGGGGAAAAATAAATAAATTTGTGGTCACAATGGTTCTGCATAATGAGTTTTAATATGAAGGAAGCAAAACCAGTTCACACGATTTAGTCCAGTGTTTTGATGTGTGTTTACCTGTGTGTGGAAGGCCACAGAAGCCCGCTGTGCATACTGAGACATTTTGTGTCTGTAGTTGAGGTTATTGCAGAGGGCCGACTGTTTATGTTTGTCCATTAAATCTGGGTAGGTGCTGTCTGCTCCTATGGCCACTGCCAACAGGCGGTGCACTATGATATCAGCATACCTGGTTACAGGAAAAAAAAAGGAGGGAAATGGATGACAAAGGAGGTTAGAAAGAACTTAACTGTATGGTTACAAAAAGCCTGACCCAACATATTTTGCCAAGATGTGTAAAACATCTGTTTTTATACCTCCTGATAGGCGACGTGAAGTGTGTATAAATGGGTGAGGCAAGGCCGTAATGATGGAAATCGCTGTCCATGCCAGAACAAAAATAGACGGCTTGCATCATGCAGCGAGTGGCCAAGATGCGCAGTAGTGTGTTAAAGTATGGGAAGCCATCCACTTTGGCTGCATCAAGGGAGTCAGCCAGTGCCTTTGCTGAATCTGTGTGGATCTCCACCTCCTGATAAGAGTTGGAAACACAAATGTTGACACCTTAAAGTATTCGTATAATAGAAAACTTAAACATGTTTACTAGTTTTTGCACTTGATTAGTGTACTGCTGTGACTCCCAACTAGGAGTGAGTACTTCTGCAGTTGCTTTCGTGTATAACAGACAGATTATCAATTTTTGAAAATGGTTAGCTAAAAGTAATGGATAAACACTTAAAAAGTTATGTAAAGGTAATAGAGAGACAAAGGTATTTGCTAAATGGTTAATGCCACATCAGACGACGTTTTGGGATCCAGCTCCTATTCAGGATATCTGGAGTTACTGCTGATTTACTGACACAACATCCTTCTTTCAAAACAAGAGTTCAAGAAACGGGCCTATAACTTTTTTCATGTGTGACTGTTAGTCTTCACTCACTTTAGACTTTGCACCCTTGATCAGGATGTCATAGTTAGATGGAGGTGGTGCTGGGTGTTTTCTCAGCAGAGCGCACTCTGGAAATTCATCGTAAATCTTCTGAGCAACTGAAATATTGGCCAGCAACATGAACTCCTCAACCATTGAGTTTGTCTCCCTAATGAACAAGAGATGGTTTTAGTTACATACATCTAAAACAAAAGACAACTTACACACTGAAAAATATAAAGCATTTGCAGAAGCAGCAGAAGCATTTGCAGAGAAAATGGTTCTGTAGAATGCTCCTTTTTGAAGTTACCTACATGAGTTCTTTGGTCTGGAGGTCAATGGGGTCATGGGTTTCACTGTCCATGTGAAAACGGACCTCTAAAGAGGACAGTGTCAGTGCCCTAAATGACATCAAATGTAACACAAAATGAGATTCATGTAAATTACAGAGAGTTTATATATACAGAATTTTGACTGTGTATCCACTATTCTTTCCTCATGTCTCTTGTACTTTGCTTTCGTTCTTACCCATTCTCTATCCTCTGCCTCTTGAGGATTTTGGCTAGTGTGTTGAGACCTCTTAGGCTCTTTGTTATATCATCATTCTTGTTGGTGTCATCAATCCTCATCTGGGCCTCAGCATAGGTCAAAGATGC
>VUQI01001842.1:4460-19675 GCA_015106735.1 Paratilapia polleni | reverse complement strand
AGGTGGGGAAATTTTTTTTTTTTTTTTTTTTTACCTGATGAAGCACCACATTCGTGTCAGGGACCAGATAATGTGGATAGGAGCAGAGATTGCTCTCTATACACGCGTCTTTCTGCAGCACCGTGGAATCCTGTTTGCACTCAGTGCAAGCTTCACTCCCGCACCAAATATCATCTCTCAGATAATGCTCACGCACTATCTTCATCACCCCACCCGACCGGGTCTTCTTAACGAATGTTTTAGACTTCAACATACTGACGATAAAACACAGAAAAAGATTAAATTCCAAATGTTTTCTCCTACCACCTGAAAGCAAGCCGTCAGTTTAGCTCCCCATGTGTAAACTACCTTTGTGGCCAAACTTTCCAAAACTTTCCAAGGGTTGTGAGAAAGCCGTGAAGTCTAACTTCACCTGTTTTAAATCGTTTGTGTTTCCATCTATATTATTCTGTAGTTAGAAATCATACTAAATAAAAATGTGCCAAATTATCCCCAAAAACACAACGATATTTTTCAGCTTTGTGTAAAACGTTATTAACGTTTGCGGTTACTTTTGCCTGGCCACCTAATTATTCGATGAAAACAAATTCTTAGAGGAAGCAGTAGAAGGATTTGTCGCTGTCATTTTTATAGCGACCCCTGTGTTAAGAGGGAGTACTACACGGTGGTGCATCGTAATCAACCATGAAGAAATTGGTGGCGATTGCACTTCACGCTTATTACTACAGGGGGCGCTGTAGCCAACGCCACATAGGAGTAAAAACGGTGGCGGCTAGAAGGCGACTCGGAGCGGGACCCTTGAAAATAAAAACAATTCAGTGGTTTCCCTTTTTCAGCCCGTCGTGTAACTGCAAAGCAGCATGAAGTTCATTTCCTTATTACTTAACTTGGTGGTCAGTGTTTAGCGGTTTAACCAAAGAGATACTCAGCCGGGGTTTGATATGATTCTCTTGATTAACTCTCGATAATTTGATGCAGTAACTGCCTCAAGTGGCGTTCATAGTTAACGTTAGCTCGCGATTTTGAGACTCAAAGTACAAAAATGCCTCCGAAGAAGCAGCAGCTAAAGCCGACCGCCGCCAACGTCTCCAGCTCCTTGGACCTGGAGTCTGAGGATATCAGCCTGGAGACGACTGTACCCACCGCCGAAGATGTCTCCTCGTCCGACGAGCAGCGGAATGGCTCCCAGAAGGTGACCCGCCAGCTGATCGAGAGGAAGGAACTGCTGCACAACGTCCAGCTGTTAAAAATCGAGCTATCTCAGAAGAATCTCATCATAGACAACATGAAGGCCGACCATATGTCAAAGGTAGACGGGGGGAATGCTGCACAGAAAATAGGGACAGTGTTTCTGTGGATATCTGGGTATATCTCTTCCCCTGGTTAGGACCTAGAGCTGCAATAGCGCGGACTTGGCTACCATCTCCAGGATTATCATTGTTGCAGTAATAGTTGTGTGATTTAATTCAAACATGTGTATAATGATCTATAATAACATATATTGTGTTTCAGATTGAGGAACTGGAGGAGAGGCTGAATGACGCCATACATCAGAAACAAGTGTTGGCCCTGAGACTGGACAGCCAGCTGAAACTTGCTCAGGAGGAGAACAGGTGAGAAAGAAGTCAGCGGTAGACACAGTCATGTACTAGAGCAGGGTTTTCCTGTCTAAGAATAGGACTTTAGAGGGCGACTATGCACATAAGCCCAACTGGGCCATATACTGTCTCTAGCAGTAGACATCCAGATAGAGGTTTGTTTACTAAAACACTATTATTTAACATTAGCTAGCATCAATCACTTACTGAGACACCTGCCAAGTTCTACACTAGTAATCCAAACACCACAACTAGTTTTCTCACTCTTCTTCTTCGGCTGCTCCCTTCAGGGGTCGCCACAGGGGATCATCTGCCTCCATCTCACCCTATCCCTAGCATCCTTTTCTGTCACACCAACCCTCTGCATGTCCTCCTTCACTACATCCATGAACCTTCTCTGTGGTCTTCCTCTTTTCCTCCTGCCTTGCAGTCAGTAGTCAGTCATATGTGTATAAATTTACAATTCTGACCTTTTGGGGGTAAAAGCTACTTTGTTGATTCATATTTACTATTGCTGACGCTCCCACATGTGATATCATGGCCACATTGTGTTTTTTTTTTTTTTTTTGTGGCAGGTATGTACTCCATTACAAAAATGAACTTAAATTGTATTGTAGTGCTTATACAGACATATTTTTGAGTATCTAGTTATTGGTTCATTTCCTTAAAAGTTAATTAACTGGGTTTGCCAACTTGTAAATTGTTCTCTAAGTTGCCTCTATTAACACACATCTCACTGAATGCCAAAAACTGGATTAAGAACATACACAAACTGAGTAAGTTTCAATAATGTTCAGTAATGAGTGGTTGCCCTGCTTAACATGTATAAGCAGAGCTTCTATGGTGATGTGTATTGGAAGTTTTAGCCAGCAAAACTATACCTGTATACTTTGTCACATCATTTGGCTGCTAAGCACAAATGTGAACTGTGTTAACAAAGACTGTCATCACCAGGAAGCAGCAGGCTCTGCGTAAGCAGGAGATGGAGGCCATCCTGCTCAGGCAGCAGCAGCTGGAGGAGACTAACCGACAGCTGTGTGAGAAGGCTGGAGAGCTGCGGCGGTCTCTCAGGGATCTGGACCTCTCCCAGGACAGGTACCAGGAGCTCCGCGGCCTCCCTGAGGACAAAATTTCCATACAGGAATTTGTAGCTGTAAGTATGGGGTAGCTCTCTACCTTGTTGAACCCTGCTAATGCTCACTAGTAGGCCAACATATAAAGCTGTCAGGAAACAAGGTGACTTTTTCTTTGTGATGTGTCCCTAGATGCGTTTCTATGAGGCATTGACTCCTCTGCGGGCTCAGCTGACTGATCTCAGTGTGAAGAACACCAATCTGACAGAAGAGCTGGATATATACAGAACCAAGATGAAGACACTGATTGAGGTAAAACACATGAACCCAACCTTGAACCACACCTCTATGTTGATCTAATTGTCCCTTACCTTCCAGCCTTAATGTGTTTTGACATTATAGCTACACTTGTGTAAAGTTTGCATGCAACTGTTGAAGTGTAGGATATCAACAGCAGTTTGCACTTTGTTACCTTTTCATTTATTTGTGAGCATGCATAGAATAAATCAGCTGCACTTTTCTTCTTTATTTTCTTTTTATAAGCACTCAAGAAGAAACATAAAAACGCATAGGTTTGAGTCACATTTTTTAAGAGCTTAAACACAAAGAATGCAGCTGGTCAAGAGGTTCAGTTACTTAGAAGCTGCTTGTAAAATTGATGGGTCGATGCTAAAAGTGTCAGTTACAGCGTCCTTGAAATGGTCGTGTTTACAGCCTGCGGTGCGATTAGTGTGAGTTAGACAAAAGCAGTCCAGTCAGTAAAGTCACCAGATGCCCTGTAGGCGTAAATGAGATCGTGCTGACAGCAAGGTTGGAATATGCCAAAAAATGACATGAATCCAAGCCCATTCAGCTGCAGGGATATTGACTTAAGCAGTTTTTACTGTAAAGTGGTGCATATGAGAACACAAATGTCTGACGCTATCTGATCAGACACGCCGGTCTTTAACCTGACAGCTCCTTAGTAAAAAAATCAGTGTGATGTTGGTTTGCACAAATTTGTGAATAGTGCAGCTACTACTCCAGGACATTCACTGCTAGTGAGTGGGTATCATGTGTGCTGCCACCTGAAGCATGCTCAGCTAAACCACACTGAGTATTTCCAGTAGTGCAGAGATGTTTAAAGTGGACAATTTCATGACGTTTGGTACATCCGAGAATGGAAAATTGTAAAAAATATCCTGTCTTGATTGAAGTTTGTGTGTGAAAACAGCTTTAGAGAATGCTTTAAGATGAAGAAAGCATCATTTGAATACTATAGGGCATCTAAACATTGCTGCCCAATAGGTGCTTTTCCGTTTTTGTTTTTTTTTCATATGTTTTTTCATATGGAGATGTCCCACACCCTGAAGAAGGCGCAAGCCGATACCCCTTGGTGTATTTTCTAATTTCTCTAGCTCAGCGAAATAAAGGCCTTTTATTACTTGTTCAGACCTACCTGGACGTGGGTTTTTCTTATGATCTTAATCTTTCTGTTTTTCTTTATTATTCCCTTCCATGATCACTGGTGGTTCGAGGAACACTAGTAGCACTCCTGTTACTTCTTCTGGGTGCTTTCCTTTATTGGCACAGCTTTCCTTTATCGTATGGGGAATCTCCAGCTCTAAAATTGCCCATCACCTCATGTTGAATGCTAGAATAGGGCATGATTTTGCTCTTTGAGAATTTGCAAGAACTATGTTAAGACAGTATGGAGCAACAGTGATTGTTGTTTAATACCTGTCTGGAAAAATAAAGTGTTTGTAAAATATCTAATAACAGACTTCTTGTAGTGTCAATATTGTCTTTTCTGCGTCCTCACAGAGCTACGAGGAGGAGCGGCGGTTACGTACAGAGCTGGAGATGAGGAGCCAGAGATTGACTTTAGAACTGGTCGATACCAAACAGCAGATCCAAGATGGAGACTATCGCAGAGAGAACTACCCAAACATCAAACGGTGTGTGTGATTGTGGGAGAAAGAGAGAGTTGACTCTCCTATAGACGCATACATTTGATAAGCAGAGATTCGTTTTATTAGCTTTCTATTTTTTATTTTTTATTTTTTGAAGGCTGCAGTGTCATTTGAGAGGGAGGTAGAAACACAAATTTTTAACCGTACATTAAAAAAACTACACAACTGTACAGTAGATTTAAGAGTAGCCTGATGCTTTTTCTTCCATTATAGTGATGAAAAAACATGTTACAAATTTGACTGCTATGACTCTGATCCATTGAAAACAAGTACATTGTAATATTTGATACTTGCATTGAAACGTTTAATGGACTGCCTGGCATAACAGCATGTCTGTAATACACAAGAAGTGTTTTTATCTGCTGTCATTTTGATTACAACATTTCACTATGGTATTAGCAAGCTGAAAACGGCAAGCTCCAAAGCATTTTTTCCTCCAGAAAACAACAAATGGAATGTAATGAATTCAAACCTTCCCTGATACTTAAATTCTGGACTTGTAAGTGGAAAGTTTAAATGTATGTTAACTCATGATGCTGTGGTTTGCAGTGAGCGTGACAACTTTGAAGCAGAGTTGAAGGAGTTAAAGAGGAGATTTGAGACCGTAGACTTGTCTCACATTGCAGTGACCAGAGAAAGGGACACACTCAGCAAAGAGGTGCATCACACATGTTTTCTATTCATAATACTCACTGACTCTTTCTTGGTTTGGTATTTTTTTTCTTTTTAAATAGTTTTTAATTTTTTTCTTCTTGCCCTCCAGGTGGCGACATTACAACAATCAGTGACACTCCTGCAGAAGGACAAGGAGTACCTACACAGGCAGAACATGGAACTCAGTGTTCGCTGTGCACATGAAGAAGACCGCCTGGAGAGATTGCAGGTTCAAGTGGTTCATCAGCAAGGAGGCTTGTCTAATGCAAAATCAGAATCAGAATCCTTTTATTGTCATTAAACATCAGATGTTCAACGAAATTAGAAGCAGCTTCCCTGGTAGCAGCATGTAACAATAAATACAAATCTAAAAATACAAAATATACAGATGTAAATGCTTACAATAACAAAAGTATACACCATCTAATGTTCTTCACTCTCTTTTTTTTTTTTTGTTCCAGGTACAGTTAGAAGACACTAAAAAAGCCAGGGAAGATGCCTATGAAAAATATGTAGCATCCAGGTTAGGTGCTGCTTTTTTTACATTTCTCATAAGAAGCCAATATTCTAGTGCTTTAAAATGGAAGAAGTAAGCTGTGCAAAAAATACAAGTCTGACAGCAAACTGGCACATCTGGCAGCTGTATTCTGATTTCAACTCTTATTAAGCATAAAAAAAGCTTCTGGGTGAAATTCTGTTTTCATAACTCTGCTTATTTGTTTTTCATGTTCTTTCCACTACAGAGACCATTATAAGTCAGAGTATGAGACCAAGTTAAGAGAGGAGTTGGAGAACATCAGGCTGAAAACAAGTCAGGAAATAGACAACCTGCAGAGAACCTCCAGGGAAATGTATGAGAGGGAGAACAGGTATCAGTCTTTTTTTAATATGACTGTATAAAATTATGAACAAATATTGGGAGTGCTACTCAATCCAGAGAAAGTCGCACATTATTCAAGACATTCATTCCAACTTAATGAGAATCCACCAGTGTTGTCCCAGTAGAACTGACAGTTAACATCAGCCTAAAAATGCAAAGAAAATCCCAGCAATAATCCAAATGAATAAAATTGTTGCTTTGCACAGAGCATGAGAGCATCTTGTAATTCTATGTCTGTGTGTTTGATCAGGAACTTGCGTGAAGCCAGAGACAATGCTGTGCTGGAGAGGGACAGAGCAGTGGCTGCTGAGAGAGACACTCAGTCCAGATATGACCAACTGCTGGAACAGTGAGTTTTACCAACTACCAAAAAAATAATAAATGTCATACTTTGCTGATATACATGTAGTCAGACTTTTTATTCATTTTTTTCATCTTTTCTTCTGTGACTACAAGTCACACGGAAAAGTCAGAGGTGTCAGTCAAAGTGGATTTCATCCACTTTTCAATAAATATCTCCTCAATTTTTTTGGTTTCTAACCAAGCAGACAATTTATTGTTATTTTAGTCATTATTAATGAAATTCTGTCATTCTTAATTTTAATGGCAGGGGGTCAGAAAATGAGGAGACAGACCTTAAAAAAGTGGGCAAATGACACTACCTATGTACATGGCTATGAGGGGTAACTGAGAATGTGAAAATCTAGTGAACTAGACTTTTAATATGGTTCAAAATGGGAGGCTGTAGACAACGTAAGTGAGCTTATTTTTAGAATAAATATTTAAATGTTTTACCTATGTGAAAGTAGCAGCAAAATGAGTACAAATTCTCTGTTACGAGTGAAAGAGGAAAATAAATGTACTTAGTTGCTTTAGACTCCCAAAAGCTGTTTTTGTTTCCCGCTGTAAAAAATGTACAAGGAGGATTGTTAATGTCACATGTAGAATTTTTGCAAACTTGTTTATGTTAACAGCTCTTCTGACTTAAGATTTTAGGATTACAACTACAACTGCTGCACTTAAGTGTCGGCTGCTTAAGCAACTCCACCTGCGGGTAACTGAGGCCATCTGGAACAATTCTTTGTTGTCACTGTTAACCCTATAATGTTTGGAATTCATTTGCATAGTTCATTGTATTGTGTGTGTGTGTGTCTGGGAGGGTGGCCAAAGAAGTCAAATTAGTTTGATTAATAAAGCCAGCATGATCACTGTGCTTATTAAAGACTAAGTTCTCACCGTGTTTACTCTATTTCCTTGAAAGCTGTGAGCTTGTTCTTGCTCTGACGCTGATATGCGAGCCAACGGCCTTCTGTCATTAGCAAATGCTGTGGGCGTGGCAGGACTTTGGTGGCTGTGGTTTACCATCTCTTACTAAAGATCACATGAAGGCTTTGCTGTAACTGATGGATCAGAAGGTTGCATGGAAGTCAGAGTTCACGTCGTATCAAGAGGTACTAAGCAGCCACTGTGCTGGCCTGGCCTCTATCGCTGCTCCAAGCCACAGTGTCCATCTCAGTATAGCCTGAAAAGGTGCCTCTGGGCCACGGCCTTGTAGGAAGTTTTAAACATTGCATGGAAAATTGCTGTAGATATATTGTGAGCCCTGATGCACACACCAGCACATAAATACTTTAGATCTACGATTTCTTTTAGTATTGGATGTGGCATCCTCCTGTTTTATGCTTTATTTCTGCTGTCATTAGTCACACGGTGTGTGTCTTTGCATGTGATTTCTCAAGAGTCACACACATTTTGAAAGCACATTTTAAGTGCAACAATTATTTATATGTGGAGAAATTTCTTCCTGCAACATAGAGAATTGCCATTTTTCATTTCATAAATCATTTTTGTTTTATTTTTTTCACTTTAATTGTCTCTGTCACAGACAGACAGAGAGACTTACACACACAGCAGCAGCAGCAGCAGCAGCAGCAGCAACAGCAGCAGCAGCAGTAGTAGTAGTAATGTCCCTGTCCTGGGTTACTACTAGATGCCATGCATTTCTCTACATCCAAACCACCAGCTGTTAGTCTTTCCATATACACACACACATGCACACACACATACACAAAGCCTCCTCACTCTCCCTTGGACTCTCTGCAGCGATCACATTCCCTCTCTGCATCACATCGCAAGCCAGCAATGACAGATGCTAGCCTCAAGCCCTTAACCCCTAACCCCATGCACGCCCCTATTTTTGGGGCAAAGAATGAGGGGGAGAAGCCTGAAATGGCGTCAGATAATTTAAGCCTAGAGGGCCATCTTGAATCTTCGCAATCTAATTGTCCTAAACAAAGGCTAAGTGTTGAGTACAGTTTTCCATTTTCACCTCTCTGACATACTTAAATTTGCTTCAGCAAACCTGCCTTGGGGAGTCTGAGTGTCCCGTTTTCTTAGCTGCTGTAGTCATAAATTTGCCAATTTGGCATCCGAAAGCACAAGAATAAACATAGCTAATGACGACCTTCTGGAAAGGTAGCATTTTTCTGAGAAACTTTTTACTTCTTTGCTTCCACATTGCAGCCACAATGAATAAAAGAAGGCATAAAATGTCCACCATGTGTACATGTCTATCACTGTGAGCACATAGCTCAGGCCTGCGCACTATGGATGATGAAATCTTATCAGGTCAGCTGTAATCGAGAGTTATTAATATTATCCAACCAACCTCCATGACTTGATGGGGTCTGTGTGCATGCTTGAAAACTGCCTAGGGAGGAGAAGTGAGCTTGAAACTGTTGCCTGTTCTTGTTGTACTTTTAGGGTTGCTGCAAATTGTTTTCATTTTATGGTGATCATTTGGCGTTTTCAATTGGTCACCGAAAAAAAATAGCACAAAGTAATATCTTTAAAAATTATTTTTCTTATCTAGCTAACGTCTTACATATGATACTCAATCATTAGGATACAATTGCTGTGTTTCAGCCTGATAAGTGACTTGAAAGATTAAACTAACTGGCCAGTTTGGTATATTTTAGTGTTTGTGTGCATACAAGGTTTGATCCATTTCTTTTCTCTTGAAATCAAAGCACCTCTGTCTTTATACTGTGTATGTGTCACGCAAAGTGAACTTCAGAACACATTCGGTCTCTTTCTTTCTTCTTTTCTAATGGGTAATTGCTTAAATAGAAAGACCTTTCCGCTGCTGCCAACTTGATCACCGTAGATCAAACAAAACTAAACACTGCTGCGAGTGCCATTGAGAAATTGCGTTCTGTAATAAAATAACTCAGGGCTTTCCTGCTTGATGACTTCATGGAATATTGTAGGTACAGTTTGAAATTTAATTAAATTCTACATTGTGCGCCAAATGATTGCTTCCTTGCCAGCTTCCAAAGGAACATGTTTTCAAGAACTTTACCACAAAATGTAACTGAGTCTTTATTAAGAAGTTATGAGATTTGTTTGAAACCACCAGGCATGTCTGAGCTCGACCGTGGCCCTATAGCTGAGTTTACCCTCTGCATGAGAAGCACACTATGTTTCTTTATTACGTGCACATGTCCACATGATCTCTCTGCACCAAAACATGTCTTTGGCAATACACCTTCTCACTTTCATATCTACTGAGGTGTGTAACTATGTGTATATCTCCTTCTGTCCTTCTTCAAGGTTTCGTCAGCTCCAGCTGGGTACTGACAGCCGGGTAGCTGAACTGTCCAACCAGGCCAGGCTGCACTCCTTTGAAGCTGAGCGAGCTAATATGGTCAAGGATGAGATGGCTAAAGCCCTAGCCCAGTGTCAGGTGGAGTGTGAGAAACAACAGAAGAAGCTAGAGGTACTCAGACAAAAAGGATGGGGTACCCAGTTACCAGTGTTTCAGTTTTACTTTCTGATTGAGTTAACATTACTACTTGGGTCAAAGTGAAGACAATTCAGCATATATAGTAAATGGTCTAATAAATATAGAACTATAAACACAATTTAGGTACATATTCCATTAACACATAAAAAAAAAAAAAACTTGTCAACATTTTTTTGGGGTTAGCAATAATCGGTATAAGTGGGGGAAAATATAAAATCACAACCTTTGTATGTAATGTAGTTTTTCAATCATGTTGGGGCATATAGGGTATTAATTTGTTAGACATAGTGACATAAGATACAAGTGCAATTAGTGGCCCTATATGGATAGATCAAATTTTGCTGCATTTGACATGATAAATACTTGGATTGAGAAGGGTATTTGAAGGATATATGATCAATTAGTCATTTATTCCTCCCAGCATTTTTTTTAAAGCCACATTCAGTGCATCCTGTTGAGGCCTGTGGTGCATTCATCTCACAGAATAACAAGCAACTTCAAAACTCTCTCTCTTTTGTAGTCTAATTTAAGATTACCTTGGTCAGATTGTCACCATGACTGCTTCTGTGATGATAAAGTTGGGCTTCTAGTCTACACCTAATTACCAGTCAAAACGCTGGGAAAGACAGGAGAAAAGTTGCTCACTTGATACAAACACAACATGAATCATTACAACCAAATATGCACAACTGAAGCTTAAAATCAAGTCCATCCATAGTACTTAAAAATTAACACGGCTATCCGTCTTCATAAATTGCTCCAGTGGCTCCTTTCTTATCTCTCTCCAATGAATCATGTGCAGTTATACAAGAAGTAAACTAAGTGCAGATTGTCTTTGATGTCTGGATGCACCTTGCTGTGATTCACCTACATCATGTGATTGAGAAAGGATGGAAATCCATACTCTTAAAATCAACACGGTGATGAAAGGCTTGTTTTTTTGGCTTTCTCTCTCTGTCTTCTGTCTGACTTGTCTTTTCTCTTCATCCATTTGTCCAGCAAATGTGGAGAAATGAAGAATGGTAAAAGGAAACAATTTCTAATAAATTAACGCAAAAACAAAGTTTATGTAATCATGTATGTAACAGTCAGGAACGAAATATACCGTAGGTCTCAAGATATTAATCTATTATCCATCATTTTATTACACTGATGGAACACTTCATTAACATTAAATCTCAGAGGGTCTGTGTAACACTTTGGAGTTTGCTGTTTAATTAAATCAAATGGAAAATGAATCAAATGGATGGAAAAAAGTGGAATTTTTTATTAGTTATGCTACCTGTTAGGCATTCATAAAATGCTTTTGACAGTAATTATGTAGTTTTTGTTATTGTATGTAAGTATTTATTTATCTCTTCTTGTCTTATCAGCTGTATTTGTTCATTTCTATCATCATGTCTTTGCACACAAATTGTGGGCTGGTGAGAGACAATCTCAAAAACATATGTAACGGCAGCTACTCTAGTCTTAATTTGAACAATAACAACATATTAACCCATGGATTCAGTCTATAAATAATGTTCTCATACTTCTCCAAAACCTCCCAGAAAAGTCCACTGTGATCTAAAAGATAAGTATGAAACAGTTCCTCATGACTTCAGGTTGAGAGCAGCACCATTTACCTCTCTAACTGAGGGTCAGCGTCGCCATCGAGTGTGGTATTGTCTAAAGGGAGTGGGAGTTCCTCCATTCTTAATGTAGTCAACTGCAGTGTTAAGTGAATGGGTGTAACTGAGGTGGGATCCAAGCTGTCCTCAGGTGGGCTGCGAACAGAGGATCCGTACGCTCTTGGATAGGATAGTAAGTGAAATACACACAGGGACGAAAATTCTGTAACTCAGCCATGCAACATTTTCAAGCAAAGGTGGAGAGACAGTGTTTCAAATCGGGGTTATCGATGTCCAAAAGACAGCATTATCATTGCCTATAGCATATGTAATGCCACTTCAATAATGTATTTTTTCTTTAACCTATCATTATAAAGCAAATGAGGATTGCACTATGTAAAAACTATAATATAACAAGACCACTGGCATCTATTTTTGTTCCCTAAAATACTTTTTTTTTTACAATGCAATTCTGTCTCCACCCGTGCACAAAATCTACAGGTAAAATATAGGCTCAATTGTGCAACAAAAGCAGGAAGGTTAACGAAGGGTGGAACTTTTGTTTTAGCCAGTGGCTATTGCTGGCTTTCCCTAGAGAGCTGAAATGGAGGATGGTTGAACAATAGGAGTAACTGGAGAGAATAAGTTCTGTTTTTAGAGGAGGGAGATTGATAGACAGTAAAACAAGAGTGAACATCCTGTAGACATTTATTCGACAGGGAGCTCTGGGAATTGAGGGGGTTTAAAAGTGTAAAGTTGGCATTATTTCTTCTACATCTGTAAGTAAGAAAACTCACCTACTGATTAGCCTAATACAAATGGGTGTTTTAAAATCGTAACATGATTTGTTTTTTTTTTTTGCGACAGTGTTGAGGTGGAGGGTTGGGATAGGGTTGTTTGTATAAAATACGTCACTTATTAGCATTTTAGTCTTAATAAATTATTGCATGGTCAGTGTGCTACATAGATAATGCAACTGCTTTCCTTGGTCTGTACTTGCCTGTGGACTCCTCTGGTGCAGCACAAACAGTAGCCTACTGTCCAACTACAAGCATCAAACTGAGTTTGGTGAAACAGTGCATAGGAGAGAAGCAAAACAACACCAGAGACTGACACTGAGCTAAAGTGACACAAGTGCACATAAATTAAATAACATAAATAAAATACCTTGTTTTAAAATTTTTTTTTTTTTCACTCAACACTTGGAGAATACTCTGCCATCTTGCTTTTTACCTTTTCTTCCGGTCCC
This sequence comes from Paratilapia polleni, assembly GCA_015106735.1. Lineage (NCBI taxonomy): Eukaryota > Metazoa > Chordata > Actinopteri > Cichliformes > Cichlidae > Paratilapia > Paratilapia polleni. The sequence goes on along the minus strand of VUQI01001842.1, from coordinate 6,854 downwards.
TATAAATGCGCCGATGCCCAAAAATTTCAAAGGGAGGGACTCGCATGCATGCAGGGCTACCAGAACATTTAAAGCCATTTTATTTTTACTTAACAAGTAGTTGTTTGTTGCTATATTAATGTTCAAAAATTTGCCTTTAGAACCTTTAAAAATTAAATTGAAAGACAATTATCCACTTGGGAAGTAACCGGAAAATTGGATATTGAACATTTCGAACACATTTTTCCTTTAAATAATAGTTTACAACATCATAATGAATCAGTCCTTTTTTGATTTTTAAGTTCAACAGGTAAACAAAGAAACCAATGCTGAAAGTTAATTAAATTATTCTCTACCTCTCCCCTTACTCCTCTCTCCCACCTCTCCTTCTGTATAAGCTCCTCACTCAGGAGTTTTACAGGCTACAAACTTCATCAGAGAAGCGGGTGGCGGAGCTGCAAGCTCAGAATGCTGAGCAGACATCTCGTTTGGAAACGTATGAAAAGCTCGAGCAAGAGTTGGACCAGGTCACCATGCAGGCTGCTGAAAGTAAGAGTTAGTTAAACTCATAACTCTCAAGTCAGACACACAAGAGCTTGTATAAACTGACAGCGATCCCTCTCAAATGCACTGAACTGGAACCTAACATTGGAGAATATGTGTAATAGAAATTACATAATGGCATCATATTTTGAGTAAGATGTAGGACATGTAGTTTAACATTGATGCAGAAAGATGTCGAATAAGGCAACAAAATCTAACTTCAGTTTTATCTGTTAATTTACAAATGACTGAAATTGGCAGGAAAAGAAAATAAACCACATGTTGGCACTTGTTTATCTTAATACCCCTGCAGACATACTGTAAATCAAGTTATTGTTTGTTTCTTTCTTTTTGTCTGTTGTCAGTTGAGAATGAAGAGGAGGCAGAGAGAGTTTTGTTCTCATATGGCTATGGAGCAAATGTTCCCACAACAGCCAAAAGAAGACTAAAACAGAGGTAGAGTACATCACACACTTCACATTTCAAGCATAGGATGCATTATGAGTGATGTCACCAAATATGACCACATAAAAGCTCTAACAAAAGTTTAGATATTTTAAGCTATTCTCACTGAATGCATCCTGCATAAGATTTGCAAAACAGTTTTTGAATGTTTTAAAACACGCACTATTTGTATTGCTATGTATTCTCTTTCTTTTCACTTGTATTTGACTCTGAATTTTGCTTTTTATGCCGCTACACAATTAGCTGTATATGCTTTAAATGTGTCGTATATTGTGCATCTTTGTTCACAAAACTCCACAGGATGTCTTTACAAGCAGTGTCCCTCGCTGTCGTCCACATTGTGTATTTTGCCTCATAAATTAAACAGTTATTGGTTGGTGGTTCCTTAGAAATACCAAGCTAGAACATTTGAGCATCATTCCACTTAAAATCTCTTATTTGATTTTTATCACATTCATGTGCAGCCAAAAGCCAAAATTCATCTCACCATGTAGAAGATACAATGTGTAAATACACACTAGTGTAATCATGTTGGTTTTATCAGGTTTTGGAGTTCCCATAACTTTGTTTGTGTGGCTGTTGTGCAGCGTTCACTTGGCCCGCAGGGTGCTGCAGCTTGAGAGGCAGAATACGTCACTGAGGAGAGAGTTGGAAAGGCATAAGTCACAGACAGGAGAGATATCTGAAGAGGTAAACACACAAACACACAGTATCAAGATGTGCATTTCCCAGGGGAACACTGTTAATGTGATTAAAATTTAGTGTTGATTTTTTTTTAAAGAAAACAAACTTCAAAGCACTCCAAGTCAATACTTGCAAACACTTGTTTTCCCACCTTCACAAATCTCCTACAGCAATTCTGATTAAGTTTATGCCACTTTTTCTGTCAAAGTCATAATGATTTACTTACTGGCTCGTACTCCTTCCTCATAACAATAGAAAGTCATTACAAATTCCAACCTTGATGGAAAAAGTGAGTTAAGCAGAGTGTGTTGTTTGTCATCACAACCTGTACCATGCAAAGGTTTTAGGTACTTTATAAGTTTAAGCATGACAATGACCACAAACATATTCATACCAGTGAATCCTGATCTTAGTGTTGTTGAGTCAGCCTGGGATTACATGAAGAGAAAGAAGCAGCTGCGACAGCCTAAATCCTCAGAAGTGGTGTGGCAAGTTTTCCAGGATCTATGAAACGGCACGCAAGGTGTCTTTAAAAATTGTGCAAAGTGAACCTAGGAGAATATTTCCTCATTTTAAAGGGTGTTTACAACTGCTATCACTTTTATTTATATTTTTCTCTTAAATACTGCATCCTGTATAAAGTTTTTTTTTTTTTTTTTTTTTTTTTTTTTTATTTATTTTTTTTTTTCATTTTTTTTTTTTTTTTTTCTATTTTTTTATTCT
>VUQI01001839.1:12435-23248 GCA_015106735.1 Paratilapia polleni | reverse complement strand
TTTTATGAAAAAAAAAAAAAAAAAAAAAAAAAAGGCTTTAAGGTTCATTACTTCTGAGGATAGACGTGAAAAATAACAGAAAGGATATGAAAAAAAAATCTGACTTCAAAGAGATGAAGGGAGTGAAGGGAAGAAATCCTGCATCTTGATGAAGGTGAGCAAAATCAAACAAAAAACACAATCAGATCTCATTTTTAGTCATCAGAAAATAAGTACCCATCAGAAAATTACTTAACTGCCCATTTCATGTTCCTTTTGTTGTTCTTTAATTTTCCCTTCAGTGAAGTAGCACTGTAAACAGATCAGGCCATCGGTGACAGTGTGATGTCGCATTAATTAAAACAGAAATGGAAACCCAGAAATGAAACCAAAATAAGAATATACAGGAAATGCAGGACTTCAAGATGCTTTCACAGATTGTAGGCAACAAGCAAGACATCAGTACTATTTTTTTATTTAACATATCGTTATATAATATTATTGATGAGCCACAGAGGATTATGGAAATGGCTCTGCTGTTATTTTTTTTCCTCTGGAAAATTATAAGCATAACAATGTGGTTCATCTTCCATCCAAAGCAATCAATCTGTTCCGCTATCAGCTGAAACTCTAAATACATGTCAAACACAGAGCCTGATAAATGTCAGCAATAATATTTAAACAGCCATAAACACACATTAACTAAGCTAACGGGCTTATATCTCTGAGAGATAATGAAAAGTTATAATTTTTATCATTACTTTTAGGTATAATTGCCAAACTAACTCTGAGTCATTTTGGCCTATCTGCCCTCTGCCTGCTCACACATTTTACATATGACTTCACTGTATGAAACCTGTCTATTATGTGTGATCTCTGTGTGGGCAACATCTGCAACAGGATTGGAAACAATGACAAATAGTTACATCAAATTACAGTAAAGTAGTGTCAGACTTTAAAGCATGTAAGCTCTCTTTTTAAAAATGTGTTACAGTATACTACTGTCAGTCGTTGGGGCTGAAATTATGTTATTTTAGTCTTCCTACTATAATGTCAATAAAAAGTTATTCTTTGGATGAAAGGTGGGGTACACCCTGGACAGGGCAGATATACAGTATAGAACTTCTGTACTATGACCCATATTCTAAGATGTTATAATATCAGTCGTGATTTTCAGTTCTTTTTATGCAAAAAGAAGGTAAAAGAAAAACTGTACAAATAAATTTACATTTATTTAAACAAACCTTGTCTGTTACTCCCTATAAAACAAATTAACCTTGATTCAACTAGAAAACAAGTACATTTCAAAGCTTAAGTTATGTTTGAGTGAACGATGCATTACAGTATTGCTAGAATTATGTTAACACCACAACACAGATGAACTGGTGACTCTGTAATACTTTGATCAACAACAAATTACATTGAATGCATCATAGTCAAGCTGTTTTTCATCCTTTGTTACACCATCTGATTAAAACGAAATCTAAACCTAAACAAACATCTTAGATCGTAGATGCAGAAACACTAAAAATATTCTCAAATGTCTGAAAACTATGTATGGAAGTATGGAATTATTACTAACAATCTACAAATATGTAGATTTTTTGTTTGTGTGTGTATGTATATATATATATATATATATATATATATATATATACACACACACACACACACACACACACAACTTTTCATTATCCTAGCCACACCAATGGGCCAATTCCTGTAAAAAACTATGAAAAGTTGTAGGAGAAGACAAATTCATTGTAGGAAACCTTTACAATTATTAATATACAACAGCACATACTGTTTAAATATATGGCTGGGGTTGTAAATGACCCCACTCAGTTGTTTAAATGTTAAGAAGATGGATGTATGGATAGATCTATAAAAACACTATTCCTTAAGCTGACGGGTTTCTTGGTCTATGTATCCTAAATTCTGTTTTGTTTTTTTTTTTTGTTTTTTTTGTCTTTGTCTTGAACTGTGACAAAATATCACAGTGTATGTGAATATATGTGTTAATGTAATGTAATGTAATTCCCATACCATTTTATCTGATATGTTTCAACTTTCTTCTAACAACACTCTGATCAGTGACACTGTGTTGAAAGTTTCTTGTAAATACTGGTTATTTTTCTATCTAGCATTTTAACTGTGATTGAAGACACATCTAATTTTTTCTGATTATTTCTTATTGTGTTTTGTTCCCCTGCCACCTTTCGGGGGGATCCATCTGCAGATGCTTATTATGTAATTATAGACCTTGTTGTTGATTGGTGTTTGGACCTCACCTGGTCTTTTTTTTTTTTCTCAAATTGGGCTGCTGATGGCTTATAGCTTAAACACATCTGCTTTGCCCTTGTGTAAACATTAATAAGTATGTCCATCATTTTATTAAGACATGGCACCACATACGTGTTTAAGTTTGTTACTTTGTATCACAACTGAAGGTTATGGAATGTTGCTTTAAATATCAGTCACACCTGGCCAGATGTGACTCATATTTACCTACATAAAACTGAGTAGAATTCAAATTTTACTTTAACTATAAATTTCTCTGGTGGCCAGAAGATGTAAAGTAGTCTGATGGCTTTAGGTTATTTTTCAAATGTCTCTCTTCTTGTTAATATGTCCATCTGGGTTGCCGTAGCAGAGTGAAGACAGCAGAAAAAGGCACAATATAAAGTGAAATCTTAAAGTGGAAAAGTGAATGTTATTCAGCAACAAAAGTTATTGACAGTTTTGTAGTCTCTTCTTTGCATCATTTTCTCATCTGCAAATGGAGAATCAAACAAAGACACACCCACCGTGTATTTTGCCTAATCTGCCACTGTATCCATCCCCATTTATTTTACACAACCTTAGTTCAGATAGAATAAATCAATATGTTATGTGAGACCTCTGCCAGCTAGATGAATAAATATTACATGTGTTCTAGTCCACGATGAATTTAATGGCTTTCCTCCTGACCCCTCACAAATTGGATGCATGACTGGATGTGTAAATGTCAGCTCTAACATGTTTATACTGTGAGAATACGTCAGATCTGTCAGCTGATTCCATTTGATCAATCTGAATATAGCTGCCTATTCAATAAAACTGAAGTGCAGGTGGCCACCAGACAGACCTTTGTGTCATATGTCACCTTTATACTGGACAGGGGCTCATATAGTTTGAATTCAGTTAATAGGGAGTGTAGCCTTTGAAGACACATTACTGCCACTTGGATGCATTGCAAAAGAAGGAGTTGTTATTGAACAATACAGCTAATGGAACCTTAAGGGCCTGCTATTGATCAATGAGCTGCCACTCTTTTAGACTTATGTGATCAATAATTCAGCCATAGCCTGATAACATTTTTTTTTAATAGTGCCAGTGGTGTGGCACTTACCCCTCTGACTTCCTTTTGAGAGAAATATGAGATGTACACCTTCCTACAAAACATTTCCATTTGTGAGACTGCAATGAAAGCTGCATGCTAGATGCTATTAATACCATGCATTCATGGGAGAGAGAGAGCACTTTTCTATGAAAGGCAGGCTGTTCGTCTCGGGGAGGAATCAGCAAGCCGCTTCGGCATGGTAAAATGGTTTTGATAATGGGATAGGGGGAATGCAGGTGAACTTTGGAGAATGGAGTAGAGAAAGTAAAAAGGGGAATATGAATAGAGCCTGGATGGGAAGGACAAAAAGCTGAGGTGTGAATGGGTCAGGCATAAAATAAAGCTGTTAAAAGCAGTTTCATCTGGTGACAAAGTGGAGCAAAGTACAGGGGCAGGAGAAACTTGAGCTTTCTTAGGTTTGAGGTTCTCTGATGACAAGGTTTGATTATGTACAGGGCTATGCAGCAGAATAAATGGCCACTTGACATTGAAAAATCTTGTGTCTTTTTTTTTTTTTTGAGTAAAGAGGGATTGCAAAAAAGTATCACTTGCTAAACAGATTGCCCCATTTTACCCTTCATGCTTGATTATTACATCTTCATATTCTATAGTCTGCAGTGCTATGAAGCTTACACTCCTTTTCTGCTTCTTTTGCTTGTTTGCTGGCGTGAGGTCCATCAAGCACCAAAATTGCTCTTCCCTGCACACTTCTCTAAGGTAACCTGTTGATTTATCTGACTGGGAGTGTGACTAACAGATGGAGCTTGATTTGGCCATCATTTGATATATCAACAGCACTGTTTGTCAATGTTTATGGACATTCACAACTGTTACTGCCACTCTGTCCCTCCAGGGCTTTGTGCTTAGGTCCTTATCTGTTTATATTCTAAATCCTTTCCTTAGTGATACTGACAACATCTATGCAATATACCATTCATTGCCTTAAGCCTATTAATTTTGTGTGTGTGTGTGTGTGTGTGTGTGTGTTTCAGTGGACTGTTTTGCGTGATGATGTTCCCTGTTTGGATTCTATCTGCCCTTTAACTCAGTTATGTCTGTGACCAGGGCTGGAGCTAAAATTGTTGTGTTTCCCACTTATATCAACTTGTGGGCCTTAATATGATATAAATGCCCTCTCCTATTGAAAACACATGAAACATTTTCATTGTTTTAAAAATCCTAGACGCTTAATACATATTTTGCACCCATGTAGGCTGCTGTTACTTTCTATGTGCATTGCACTCTTAGTCGATGATATAAACTGGTGCCTAGCCTTACTTCTAGCACGTAATACTTCCCATCTTTAGATGCTCTCTTGCTAGGAAGTAAATGGTCACAACTCTCACCATGAAGGAAGCTGTCAGTTCAGTCAGCTCAGCAGTCTGTAAGTGCTCAGCATTTTTTTAAGACAGATGGAGCTGCTCAAACAGATACAGACGTGCCTGATGTAGCTGTATGACGGCCACCTGATGTGCATGAGCCAGTAATTATGGACCGTGTTTACGCATGTCAACATGAAACTAACTTGGATTAAAAAAAGTAGAGGACTATATTAGGGCCGAAATTAACTTTAGTGGAAGGTGTTTTATCATTAATTGATAGTTTGATCCATGTGGTTACCTCCTGGGTGGCTTAGAGGAACATTTGCAGCAATGATTTAGCCAAATTCGTCCTTCCTCACTTCTGAGATCATCTTCATTTTGATGTATATTTGGAGTTGTTGTTTCCTTCTCTGTTGGTTTCAAAGTGAAAAGGTTGACATCACTACCCTGACTGCAGGCTACTGACATAAACAACAATGGCCACCTACAAGTGAAAGGACTTTTTCCAAATTTGATAAAAACTAAGACACAGTATTTGTAAATATCAAATTTCAATAGCTTATGTTAATGTTATTCTCAGTATAATAAGCTATACATGTCTTCGTAGTCAGGGTTATGGTTAAACTGGTTAGGGTACCAACGTTAAAATCTCACATTCTGTGATTTAAAATGTACACAATTGCTCTTCTATCTGGAGTCTGGTAATGCTTTGAAGTAAATCTGATATAATTATGGTAGATAAAATTTACAAAATTTTATTGAAGAAAATAACTTAATGCCATAGAACTAAATCCATCCTGCATGGCAAATAGCATTTTTATTGCCTATAAGCTTTAGTATTTCACATTTGAGTAGGACCTGTAACCCTTTTCAGTATTTCCAAATGAAAAAGGAATATCCTGAAGTAGTCTTCAGGAATAGTTCTCCAGGCTTTTTGAAGGACATTCAAACCTCTTCTTTGGATGTTGGCTGCCTTTTGTTCTATTTTTATTAAGATTATCCCACACTGCTTCAATAATGTTGAGGTCCAGGCTCTGGGGAGGCCAGTCCATGATTGACAGTGTTGTGCACTGGCAATATGTTTGGGATCATTGTCATGCTGAAATGAAGCTGTTGCCAATCAGATGCCTTCCAGATGGTATTGCATAGTGGATCAAAATCTCCATCAATTCTGACAAAATCCTCAACACCACTGTCTGAAATGCAGCCCCAAACCATGACAGAGCCTCCACCATGTTTTACAGATGGTTGTAGACACTCACTGTTGTACCTCTCTCCTGACCTCCTCCGTACATACTGACAATGATTTGAACCAAAAATTTCAAATTTCGATTCATCACTCCATAAGACCCGTTGCCACAGATTTTCAGTCCAGTTACAGTCCAGTTTTAATTTGGCATACCTCATCCTTTTCTCCCTTTTCCCCTTCCTTAAGAATGGCTTCTTGACAGCCACCCTTCCACTGATACCATTTCTGATGAGGCTTCAGCAAACAGTAGATGGATCAACTGAAGAGCGAGACACATCTCTCAGGTCCTGTGTCAGGTCTTTGCTGGATTTTTTTCCTATTTCTTCAGGACATGACTTTCAGATACTGTTTATCATGCTGTAGATAGTTTTTAGGCCTGCCACTTCTTCTTTTGTCCTCCACTTGTCCAGTTTTCTCATTTTTTTAAGGACACTTCAGACCTTTAGATTCAACTAAAGAAAATGGAACAAATTATGTATTTTTGAGACAGCCTGCTAATAACAAAGTGCCTAAAGACACAATCTAAAACTGGCTCTTTGCTAAGTTATCTGTTATGTGTAGCCACTAGTTCATTCCTTGAGTTGCATGCCTTTTTTATGCCTGAATGATTCATAGGTCAATGTTACTTGAAATGTTACCCCTGAAAATGGTGAGGTACCAGAACTGGACTGAAAATGGGTGAAAAAGCAGCTGATGTCCAAAGACTTTGAAACTTTGAAAGACCACCAGAAAGCCTGGAGAACTATTGCTCAAGACCACTTTAAAAAGAATTACAAGAAAGTCTGGCTCATTGGAAGCAAAATATAAAGAAATGAGGGGTGGCTCAAGACTTTTGCACAATACTGTGTATCAAATAATGATAAGAGGCTAGGTTGGTGGACTAGACCTGCAGTATATTACATCACCTCAAATTGTTCTTATACCCCTGGCTATGAGGAGATTAGATTAGGATCATATGCTAGCATGAATAAAAATAATAGTCACATGATTCATCCTACCATGTTTTTCCTTTAACTGTTGTGAGGGATAATACAGAGTAAGTCAACAATCATCGTGCTTATATCTTGATGTCTTTTCACTAACTTACTGATTTTAATCACGTGAATTGAATAGACGACCCAAAAGCAGGATGCAGAGGCGGTCCAGATAAATGTCAAAAATGTTTTTATTGTCCAGAAACATAAACCAGAAAACACAAAATCCAGCAACTTAACACAAAGAAACAATCTACCTGAAGGAAATAAAATACAGTTTGACAAAGACAAAGGGGAGGATAGCACTATATACATCAAAACACACACAGAGACTAATTGCGACACAGGTGGGAACTAGTAAGGTGGAGCAAACAAACAAGGGAAGAAAAATACAGCACAATAACAGGAAACACAAAAGGAGTAGCAGGTTACTAAAATAAGGCAGGAAGTGGAAACCACAAAGACAAAGGCACCAACACGCAGACAAGACAACATGAGGCAAGACAGAGAAACACTCTGGACACCAGGAAAATAAGAACATTAGAAATACAAGAATGGCAATGAATAACAAAATCAAAACAGGAACCAAAACTCAGCAAACTCTAAACGAGAGCCCAGGAGTATGACAGATTGGATTGGATTTATTTAAAGATTTCATGCCTAACTCAGGCATTGAGCATTTAGAGGTGATCCTTGGAGAAAAGATTACAGTAAAAGAAAGAGGAAAACTTTTTAACATTAGCAGTAACAGAGTAAAATCATGCTGTTTTTTCATTTGACTGTGCAGCTGGTCCATGAGAGTCATCTTCTGCCACTGTCAGCAACACCACCCTCTGACACAAATTTTCCTCACCTAGTCATTATCCAAGATGTCCGGTTATGGATCTTCCTCCAGTTGCTCTTTTTCCTCTCCATTTCCTCCTCACTTTCTCTGTTTCTCATTATATTCGCTTTTCTTTTTTCTTTTTTCTTTTTGTATATATGCACACATACAGGCAGGTGACACTTTTAAAAAAATCCCTGAATCCTTGACTCCTATATTGAGTGGACCATGTGGCTCTGCAGTGCTGTAAGGGGCATTTTGATGACCTTACTCTGATGGGTGTGGTTCTCTTCAAGGATGACAATGCTCCTATCAAAAACATGGATATTCATAAGATTTTATTAATGTCAATACTATAATCAGTTTTTGCTTTAAGGTCAGATTCTTTATTGTTTTCTGGGTGTAAATTACAGGCCTACACAGATGTTTAGTGTCATTTACCACAAAGGGCTCAACAGAGTAGAAACAGTAGGGAAAAATAAAGGCTTTCGTGTGACTCAGGTGTACAAAAGTCTCTGCCGTGAGTTTGGAAGACAGAAGCTGTTCTGGGAGTACATGGTGACCCAAAACCTTAATACACTGGTTTATCCCTTATTTTGTCACCTATGGGGCCACTGCTGTAGCTCACCTGGTAAAGGTAGTTGTCCTTACTGAAGTGGTTTGGCCCGTTGCTGTGCATCATTCCCTTTTTCTCCCCATAGTTACCGGTCAGTTCTAAACTGTCCCTGTCAAAGAATGGCATAATAAGACCAAAAATATATTTTTAAAAATAAATAAATAAATAAAATACGGGCAGCACGGTGGCGCAGTGGTTAGCACTGTTGCCTCACAGCAAGCAGGTCCTGAGTTTGAATCCACCATCTGGCCAGGGCCTTTCTGTGTGGAGTTTGCTTGGTGATTCTAAATTGGCTGTAGGTATGAATGGTTGTCTGTCTCTCTGTGTTAGCCCTGTGACAGACTGGTGACCCGTCCAAGGTGTACCCCACCTCTTGCCTATGACAAATGGGATAGGCTCCAGCCCCCACCTGTGACTCTGAATAGGATAAGGGGACTGTGTTCACCAGCTAGTGGCTAACTTTGTTTGTGTGCTAACTGTTGCTGTGCAGATAGCATGCATTGTAAAATTATCTGTTTTCTGCAGCCGAAACAGTGAAGTCGGAGGCTAGAAAACCAAAACAATGAGTTGAAAGACAATAAAAAACTGTAGAACTTTAAGTAATGGATCTCTGTTTTTAAAAAGTGTCACGTGCAACACACACAATTACATTTGTTCTGTTGTTTATATAAAACTATTGATTAAAGCTGTCTTAAACAAGAGAAATAAGGGCTCAGTCACACAGGCCTAGAGACCAGTGGGCAATGCACTGGCATCCACGTGTCGCTAGGGAAAAATGTGTATTCCCCAACCACAAGTGGTTGTTGGAGGTTGCTGGCAGTCACTAGATGAAATATGTCACAAAGAGCTATACGGTGCTGCACTAAACCTCCTTGCTTTGGTTGCTAGCAGATTGCCATGGTCACCCGTAGTTTGCATAGAAGATACTAACTTGCCTGCAAACACTTGCTAAATACTCATGGAGCAGTAGTGAAACTGTGAAAAGTAAAATAAAGCACAGCTTTTACTTTGAAGCCAAATGTTCTCTGTTTCCGGTTTGCATCTCATTTTTTCCAGTTTCACTACTACTTGGCAAGTGGTTGGCGAGTGTTTGCAGACAAGTCACCATCTTCCATGCAGACAACAGGCGACCTCGGCAATCTGCTAGCTACCAAAGCAATCACAAGGAGGTTTTTGGTGCAGCACCCTCTTTGCGACTGATTTCACAACAACTGCCAGCAACCTCCAGCAACCACTCACTAACCGGCTAGGGAATACACATTTTTGCCTAGTGACTGGCGGTTGCTGGTGGGGGGGATTGCCCACCGGTCTCTAGGCCTGTGTGACTGGGGCCTGACAAGAACCTGGCTTGACATTTACAAGCAAAAATGTTTAATTCTTGACAGATTGAGCTATAATAATGGTGGATCATTTTAAAATGAAAAGATTTATATATCAGCTTACAATTTGACCATGAAGACTTGCAACTTAATTTGGTCTGATCTCAAGAAAAAATTACGAGACTATTTATGACACAGATTTTTTTTTAACTATTTCCAGGAGATGAAGGCTTTAATCAAAATGTTTATTCAACATGTTTTATACTTCTTGAATCAGATCATGCAGATTTATATTTGGATGTTAGTTATATTTATACATATAGGCTGTATATAAATGAAAAGAATTTGATTTGGATAGTTTGTTTTCCGGGTTTTAATGTTTTTGTTTTTTTTTAGCTCTCTCTTCTTCTATCTTAATTTGTCTCTCCCCTTCTCTCTTTTTCTCTCACTTCTTGCTTTTGCTAACAAAATTACACAGATAAGAGCACTCAAGAGGGTGCTTGTTCAGACACAGATGAACAGCCAGCCAAACTAGCAACATATTCAATATCTCATGTACGTACTTCAGAACAAACAACAGATACAAAAAGCCTCTCAGTCTTGGTGCAGGTTTGATCAAGACTGCTTTTGACATTATCAGCCCCATGGGTGCTGTTACTATTCTCAGCTCCATATACCTCCTCTTCAAACTGCATGCCCCTGAAAAGAATTAGCAACCTGTAATAACAGAGTAGCAGGCTAAAACCTACAGTTTGGTACACAGCCTGAGCTCCATGCCACGGTTCCGCTGCTTTTAAACCTTCTAATAAACATCTGGGCTTTCTATAAAAGCGAGGAGGGCTGAGCACGTGCAGTGTACCTGACACCAGATACTCCCAATGACACCGGGCTTTAGGACACCTAGAAACAGCCATTACCACTGACTGAGCTATGCATGAATGCCCTGAGAGTTTATGGGGGAAATGTGCACAGTGTTTCCTTACACTTATGCCCCTGCTCCTAAGCAAAATTACGACGTAAATATGAGCAACACTGAAAGCATATAAGGCCGGTGCCCTTTATCGCTTATGCTGTAACATGATATTCGTATGCTGTGGGGATTCTGGGAGAGGCTGGCTTTACACTGAACTAAAGATCTGCCAGTTTCTG
>VUQI01001839.1:0-12415 GCA_015106735.1 Paratilapia polleni | reverse complement strand
ACAACATTTTCCAATTTTTGAAAAAAAAAAAAAAAAAAAAACAACTTTCTCAAGGGTCAGAAGTGAATGGCTTGAGTGTTTTCCCTTGTGTTAAGTACCGGATTAAAAAATATGATGACTGACATATTAGCTGGTGACAGGAACCATGTCGGCGCGCCAGTTTGCGCTTCCAAGGCTGCCGATCCCTACGCTCAGCTGAAACTGGGTTTATAGGACCCAGGGAGCTGAGCAGTTCCAACATGACACGCTAATGGCTTCAAGTGGTTAAACGGAGTGCACTGTACCATTTCATTGCATGAGCACTATCTGCGAGATCTGACAAGTTGATTCCTCGGAGGAGAGATAAGAGGCAATTTGTTAGCCCAGTAGGATTAACTACACCCCTGCTCTGGATTTTGGTCTTGGCTTTGGAAGTGACAGACAGAATCCAGCTGTGAGTTTTAGTTTGGGAGTCTGCTGACACTGTGGGATTGGGAGAGGATACATCACAGATAATAATAATGAAGTTGTATTTCACTACAGCTTTATTCCGTTATTCTGTGTAGCCACGGCTGCCAGAACTTTGCAGGTTGGATTCCACACCTCAGTTTGTGAGAACTAAAAGCTGAACCCCAAATGTCCTTTGGGAATGTTTCTCCTGGCTGCCATTTCAGCCCAGCCTGTCTGGTGAAATGTGATTATATAAACTTTGTGAGGCTCACAAGAGGAATCTACATAGAAACACATTAGTTATGCTGTATGTCATATGACAACTGAAATGCTATAAAATCCCCCAAATAAATGAATAGGTGGAATTATCTCCAAGCAAAACTGTTTTTCTTCTTCTCCGGGAAATATGAACGTACCAATGTTTATGCTGAACAGTGATATACAGTGTATATATAAGCAGCTGTCGGTATGTCTACATTTGTCATGAAAGCAAAGTGTTGTAAATTATTATCCATTTGGCGTAATGTGACTGATTAGTCTAAATCAAGAACAGAACATCTTTCTTTTTATTTTCTTTCTTTCAAGTTCTGAATTTCCCTCTCCTCATTTATTGATGTACCAGCTCAGTTTCTGCATTGGTGCTGCCGAACCCTTCCTCACCGCCAATCTGCTCTACTATTTACCTTTTCTTCCTGTCCAAGGGCGTTTGCGGTTTCTGTTAACAGTGGGTAAGGTCTAGTATTGCCCCTCTACACCCCTGATTTATGTGGTACGAGGGGTTTGGAGGATAAATATTAAAACATGACCACTCCATTGGCTGCCAGCAATAACAGGCTGACTGGTTTCCTGTGCAGGGTTAGATTGCCTTGCATTGGAGGGGCTTTGGGGACAGCAAGACCAGTGGAGTCACATGTCAGGGGAGGGGAATCCAAGAGAGGATAAAGAGGCAAAAAAAAGGGGACAAAGAATAATCATCTCAAGGTAATTCCACATGTGAAAGCAGTATTCTTCCTAAAACAAAGTACCACAGCAAACATGGTTTGCTCTGAACATCACAAGGGCATGACCGTGGGGTCAAGAACACAGTGTCATCAGAGGACAATCAAGACTCTGCTGCCAAAACAGTGCAGGAGGGTGTCCTGGTACTTTGAGAGAGCATCCCATCGCTCCAAAAAACACAGTGTAGACTGTCTTTGACAGTGTCCTTGAGCCACACACTAAATCTAACATGTTCCTGTGGTTTTGCAAAATAACCAACCATGTGAGTTTACCCCCACGTGAGTATTCAGTAAAGAGGTGTACAGGGTACAGGGTACAGGGTACCGCCTTTGTGGACTTTCCATTCCCAGATATCTTTTATTGCTTCCAATATAACAAATCCAGGTGATATGAGCTGTGAGTCACTTGTATTTTATTGTACTTTTGATTCTTTGTGACACTGTTGTTGCTGTTGTGGAGCACTGTGTTGGTGATGTATGTCTGTGGTTGTTACGTCTGACCGTTCCCACAGACACAAGTTTCCAAAAGATAGTAAAGGAAACCAACGGTGGAGTGTGTGTCACCCTTGTGGAAGTGGAAGGAACAATAAAGTAACAGTTCAGTGGTTTGAAGCATTTATTAAGCTTTTCTTCAACCTATAGTTTGTTAGCTAGGTAGCTAAATGCTACCCGGTGACAGTAGAGTGATGCTGACAGTGCAGGCAGAGTACTAACATTATCCCAGCATTACAAAATATCTGTCTCTTCCCATAGAAATACATGAATTTACTACAGCTGTGTTAAAATGACATGACAGCAATACTGCTCTAGGTTTCTGCACTCCTTCCCCATGTGCATTTGTATTTTTCATGCTAATTAGTCTGTGAGGCCCCTGCCCCTGATTGGTGCCAGCACGTGTTCTTTGTTCTGACTTCATCTCCCTTGACTTCTTCTCCTTTGTCCTGCCCTCCATCACAATTGTTTGGACCAGCGCCCAATCCCATGCTCTAGCTAAACTACAGCATTAATCACTGCAGCTGGTTTAAAGGGTAACCAACTTTTCATTCTGGTGGGTTTTGATTTGTGAGTCTGCATAAAAGGTTACCAGTAGTTATGTACATGACTCTCATTGTTTGCTTTCAACCGTCTTTGTTTGGTTTTGGCCACTAGTTTAATGCTAGCTTGCATATTGGTTCTCTAACCTACTTTTTGTTAATTGAGACTCCTTTTACTCCCTGGAGAGAGGGCTAGGAGTGAGAGTATCTTGTGGACTGTCTTTCTTACCACAACACATGGTTAGGCCTTGATTTTTGTTAGAAATACAAGGTTAATAAAGGTGAAGAAGCCAGGGTTTCATTTTTCATTTAAAATAGAACAGTTAGGGTTAGGGACATCCATCTGCCCTGAGGTCTCCAGTTGAATTGTACTTCGTTCATGTTTTACTATGAAAACGTTGCTCATTAAAATGGTTAACCTGAGGGGTGCACTATGAAGCAAGTTCCACATAGCCAGAAAAATATAACAGAAGAATCACGAAGGTGCTGCAAATTAGACAAGAGAACAATGTGGGCAGAAAGTCTTGTGAATGCATAGGTTAATATACTTATTTAACTGCTCACTGCACTCTGAGTGCTGCTGTTTGTTTCTAGCATGGCAGCTGCACATTAGAACTGTTAAACTTTAAACTCAATATATTTAAACATTACGCTAATCAATGCATTATCTATTGCTTGGATATTCTTGGGGATAAATAGTCTACAAATAGACTGATACATTTTCTAATCTGTGCTCATTTAGCTACAATTCTAGTAGTTTAAAACTGACTTTTTTTGCATCACCAACTGAATGCATGCAGATTCCCACGGCAGTGTGACATATACAGTTTGTGCTGCCATCATTTTGTTGCAGGTTGCAGGTACATGAACACATTCCTTCAGCAGCAAAGCTACATCAGACTTAGAGCATATTGTTGAGTGAAAATGTGGCGCTTCCAGATGATTTTAAACCGAAACTCTGAACATAACCTCTTCCGGACCAGGTTATGTGTTCAGCATGAGTTACTATGGTGATCTCGTCTGGCGTTAAATTCATTAATCCTCGTTAACCCATTAATCTTGCTTTGCAGTATACCCTTCCAGTCATTAAAGGAACAAGCTTAGGCCAGCCCCAGGTGTTCTGAAAACGTTTTAGATTTTACATTCCCACCACCACAACCGTTATCTTTTCCTAAACCCAACCCTGTTCCTAAACCTAACACCCCCATGACGCTAAACAAAAATCAAAAACTACATATCTAACATCTACAACTAGTGGTCCAACAGGGGAATTAAACTCTTCTCATGAGGGTCTTGAGAAATCATCATGCCTTCCACTTCTGAATGTGGACTTTTTCTGTCTTTACTGCTGTAATGTCAACATCAGTGAATCTGTATGCCCATCAGAGTGACGCTCCTAAATGACCTTCCATTGGCACTAAATCCATGGTGCTGGTCGATCCATGATATAGGTATTTCTGTGAAATCAGGTTGAGAAAATGCAGACCCAGTTATAATTTGAATGAGACTACTATATTCTCAAAGTGGATAAAGGGTTATCAAATTAAATATGTGCAAGAGAAGTGTCCTGTTGATTTAATAATGTGACTGTTACAGAGGTTACAGTGGCACTGTGAGTTTCCAGTTGTAAAATCCTTCCTTATGGTGTCTTTAAACAGGAGCACACTTCAGTGTGTCACTGGTACCTGAACCAACACTCCCCCACCAGCGCAGCTTCATGCTTTTGCAGCCATGCAATATGGCACTGATGCTTGGTACGTCAGTCAATGAATTTGGGCCAAGGAGAAATAGCACAACAGCTATTTAATGGATTGCCATTAAATTTTGTGGAGACAGTCATGGTCCCCTTGGAATGGATCGTATTGACTGTACTGATGCCATGACCTTTCCTCTGGCACCACCAGCTCCAGAGATTCCTTTAAGCCCTTTGAAGTCATCTTAGTTGGACACAAACTGTACTTTTAATAAGATTAGATGTGGAACTAAATAGTCTATTTTTTGACAGTTTTTAAACTCTAGATGATTAATATCTAAACTCCCTGAGATTACTTTCATAACCCTTTTCCACCTTTATGCAAATCAAAGTTTCTTAATGGAAAGTCTTCTGAAACCCTTCTTTTTTTGGAGGCATGGTTCACATCAGCAGATGCTTCTTGTGAATAACAAACTCAAAGTGTTTTATATAAATCAAAGCAGCTGTAACACACACCTTGTTCCATTGATTGGGCTCCAGGTTTGCTCACTCCTGACTCCAATTAGATTTGGTTGATATCATTAGCCTTGGGCTTCACAGAGATTTCGAGCCAACACTAAACAACTGAGTGATGTATTCAATATACAGAAAATTCAGTGATCTGTGTTTTATTACTAAAAAGTGATTATATTTGTTTATAATTGAAACACAGACTGTTGTTGCTCTTATTTTCAAAGGGCCTACTTTTTCACTTTTTCTTCCCCCTTCACATTCACTACCTTTGAACAGCATTAAGGTCATTGTAAATCTTACACTTTCAAACTAAATGTAAAGACTTAGGAAGAGGCAGCCAGAGGTCTGTTTGGCTCAGGCTCTCAAGGACAAAAGTAATATTCCCAAACTAACATATCCCTTTCACCACATCGTGTGTGTTTTAACAGTCAGTGCTTCTAAAATGAACCGATCCCCTGATAATAAAACAAAGAGACCAAAAATAAAAGATCAAATTTTCCTTTTCCCCTCAGGGAATGTGATATTATGATGATCAGAATCACTTCAGCCACCAATAACTGTTTAAGAGTTTGTATTGGCAGAGACCTGAAACCTAATAGGGCTTCACAGACTATAATAATGACACACAAGGCAGAAGGACAACAGGATCTTATGGTGCAAAATGATATTTATGAACCACACACTGTGGATATTAGTCTAAATATATACATTTTAACAGTATCCGTGTTTGTGTAGGGCGTTGTGCAGTGCAATTGCAGTGCATTTGCAGCTGCAGAGGAAACTATGGTGCCTGATAGTGCATATTATAAGATTTGTACAAAGAAGATGCTGTACTTAAGGATTCGTTTTTTTTTTTTTTTTTTGCCAAGAGACCATGTGTTTAACACTATTATGGCTAATATGTTAGCAAACATTTGCCTATTTATACAGAAGAAAACCTGAGGCAACATTTGCATTTATTTGTTATCAATCATATATTTTATGTAAATGTTGGATGTAGCCCAGGGGTGTCGAACATGCAGCAATCACCGGCTGGGCAAGGGTCCAATGTGGCCCACTGGATGGTTTTGCAAAGTGTAAGAACCGCAGTGAAGTGAATAAAAGGCACTCCTATTCCTGATGTGGTGCTGTCAACATTAGCCTTACAGCACAGGAGTGGAAAGGTTGGAAAGTATTTGTAGATGTAGACATGTCATGATTTACTGAATTTAATGGACTCAAATGCAGACCAGGAGACAAACAAAGGTCAAGGATGTTTATTAAAAACAGGCTGGGATTAAACAAAAAACCCTTCTAAGTGATACTACTCAGTATGAATGTGAGAGTGTGTGGCTGTGAGTGGTGGAGAGTGGGCAGGCATTTGACTCTGTGAAAACCAGTCTCTCTTTTAGCAGGAAATCCAAAAACAGAATCCAAAATCCAAAGTCCAAAACACAAATCCAATCCAGCCACGGAGGTCCAAAGCAGGCCAAAGGGGAACTAGGAAGGAGATGAGACATCAAGGTAAGTACATGATCAAACATGAACAGTTCTTCTCTAAATCTGAACCCGATATTACCACAATGTAGCTGTACGATCTGGTGGAGAATGAGTGCAAGAACCAGTGCTTAAAAATACTTGATGAGAAGATCTGCAGGTGTGCAGCTGCAGGCTCATCGCAGGAACCACCTCCAGGCGGTCTCGGGAGCAAACGACTCGCCCACCTGAGATTCCCCCAGTATCCAGTATCCACAAGATAATGTGGATACTGGATTGAATTTTTAAAGGTATATCTATCGAAGAGAGCCAAACCTTCTGACCTGAGGTGATGTTTTACTGAGGGGACGGCCACTTCAACAATGGAGGCTGATATCCCTAAGCAGCCTCAAAGGGGGTTAATCCTATATCTGAGGAATTTTGTGTTATGCACATACTGGAGCCAAGGTAACCGTGAACTCCATGTAGTGGGATTTAAAGCAACTATACAATGCAAGGAAGCCTCCAACTCTTGGTTGGCCCTCTCAGTTTATCCATTAGTTTGAGGATGGAAACCAGAGGTAAGGCTAACAGTTGCTCAGTTGTGAGATACTTGGTTGAGACTTGGGTGTGCCTGTCTCCTCGTGTGACCTACAGTTAGCCACAACAACCTTGTTTCTATAGATCTACAGAGACAGGTCTTTGCAGAATAATACCTGTAGCTACATGGTGCTCCAGCCTACACTTAGTTGACAGTTTATAAGACACACATTCAGCTAAAATATGACAGCGCTGCATTAAAATGTTTACTTACTGTTTAAACTGCTGAAGGGGCACTGAGTCAACTGTCTTTGTCTGAAAAGACAAAAATAAATGACACTGAAATGTACTAGCTTGACCCTCTTTATCTGCTAAATGATCCCTGTCTGCTTGCTAGTTTTCTTTGGAGCCTTCAAAAGGTTGGGGTAGGAATGTTTTTTTTTTTCTGTAGTATTTTTGCATTTCTGTTTGGCTCAATCCACTTAAAACAGACTGCCAGTAAAAGGAAAATACTCTAATGGAGATACTATGGAAAGGGCAGATGATGTGACACATGATAAAAGAGCTGCAGCTGCTCTGCCTGGCTGTGACAGGTGAAACTATGGCTGGATATGGTTACCTCGTGGAGTTCAGTTGCTACTGTAGTTCAATCTGTTGTGCTAGAAATTTGTCTAGCTGTAGTGTTTTTGAACCTTTTATGACAAATTTGGTACCAGTAAACTACAGGAGTTCATAAATACAGTAGCTAGAAAAAAGCCACCTTTCACTGCACATACACAGCACTGCAATGCCTGCAGGCAGGCATTAAAAACCAAAGTGTCAGCACCAGAATTTTGGCAACAAAAGCACAGCCACAATGGCAGTGACAGCTATGTTACCCAGTGGCTGAAGTCATAATCACAGTGTGTCTCAATCAGCCTTGGCAGCCGTCATTGAGAGTTGTAGCTCCTATGGTTATATTTATAAATGCAATATTGTAGACAAGCTTGGAGGCCTATACTATGAAGCAAGTTCAACATACTCGAGATATCTTTCCATTATCTGGCTTCCCCTACCCTAACATTAGCAATCAGGCTAAGTGTCACACGAAGGTGGTTATCAACTCATTAGTCAATCCAGGCTACCAGCTTATTCACATGAAAGATGTGGTGTTGGCATATGACCAATTACAAGCAGACAGGTCTACTGGCAGCAGAGTGGCTGCTTTTACAAAGAAGATAAAACTGATATTAGAAAATATGAAGAGGTTAAACACATAATGCAGACCGAGAGCAGCAGCTGCTGCACCCAAAGCAATGATAGGAAAGGCGCTGTATGAATGTTTGTGTACTTTAAGCACTTTGGTCAGTAGCCTGGAAAAGGGCTTATATAACCCTTTTCCAGGCTACTGACAGACAGAAAGCTGACAAAAAATACTGACTTTTTAAGTTGAAGTTACTAGTACCAGAGCTGTATCAATAAGAAATAGGAGGATCTGACAGCTTACAATTGTGAATTCCATTAAATGAATATGTTTAGATGTGCGTATACTTGCAAATGTTTCTAAGGTAAACAAAGTATGAAGTTTAGGTGCCTTGTTTAGGATAATATCACTATATAAGGGCTTACAAATCATAAACAAAACATTTATGTAAACACTGTTGCAGGCAAGAGGAAAGAAGCTGCAGAATGCTTGACAGAAGAATAAAGTTGCTTCTAAAGTTGCTTCTAAGAATCTATAGTTCTTATTAATGCTTACTATCCAATGCACTGAGGTCAGAGGGATCTTCCAGGAATGGTGACTCTATTTTCCTGGAGAAATGATTCGTCAGCAGGCACTGGTTTGGTGGTTTGTGTGTGTTGATCTCTTATCTAAAACATAACCTGCTCCTGAGCAGGTTAGGCATGCAACATAAGTTACCATGGCAATGTAACACTGAAAACCCAGGATTAAACCTGAAATTACCTCACTAAGCCCTAAACCATGCTTCGCAGTCCAACCTCAGGGTGCAGTGACACTTGTTGTGGCCATAACCAGCTTTAGACTGCACAACACTTGCACATGCAAAAGTTTGGAAAAGCAACATAAAAGTAATTTAGAATAAAACAAAAAAACAAAAAAAAAACACCATGGCATTTTGTTGGCTCTTTAGTTGTTAACTGTGTCTGCCATTTTATGCTGTGCAGGTTGAAAGATTCGACCTTGCTCACTGAAAACAGCTGCTGTTAACAACTGTCCTGTAAATATGTCTTGAAACCAAATTCTTGAGCAAAAAGATGCTAAAAGTCTATGTAAGGCTCCATATTTTTAAGCAATTTTAAATCTAAAAGTAGTGGTTGGGTGGGCTCTAAATACATAATAAACAGCTGAAAACCTATTTTATGTACCCCTCTGCTTCATACAAGTTAGCCTGAGGATACACCCAGGCATGAGGCGTGCAAGCAACATTGAAACGGACTTAACGCAACCTGCTTCAAATTCCTGAGCACCTGCACTCAGGGGCTGAAAAGAAACAGCAGGATTATCAATAAGAAAAATATGCTGACAGCCAGCAGGTGAAGGTCATCCATTTCACAGGCACACCTGCAGAAATACATACAGGTACATGTATGCATTCAACATCATTTCTGCCGCCAGAGGGGAGTGAGAAGTGCCAGTAGCTCCCTGCTCATTATCTGCATTTGTAAACACACAGACATGCATGGGAAAGAGCTCCTTCAGTTTCACTGTAATGATGGTGCTTGTTACATGAAGGTGACTGTATTCTTGCCATGTTCTTCTGAGTCATACACTCTGTGTCATGCTACTCATACGCTGCCTAATACATTAGTACTTTTTAACCTCTATAGTATAATATAAGTTATTGCCTTGATATTTAAGAGCACATGCTGCCTGTATTAATTCTGGTCTGTTAACAACCTGCTCATTGGTGTGTTTGTATCAAACAGGTTTTATGCTGGATTGTCTTTTGTCATGTTTAAATTACATTAAACACATCCAAGCACATGCGTATGTGGTGGTTATGTGTGCGCCTCAGTTTAGATATATTGATGAAACCATAAACTGTATATATATCAGATAGCTGTAGCTTCCAAAGTTAAGCCAATGCTGAAGTGCCTTAAACCTGCGTTCTTTCTATTGATCTGCAAAGGGTGACTCCTGTGGTTGCAAAAACACGTCCTGTTGTATTGAAGTCTATGGGAAAATAGCCCTTCATCCATGCCCTAAGTAAACATTTTTCTAATGAGTCTAACACACACAGAGGAGTGTACTATGGGTAATTGGTAAGTGAGCTATACTGAATTTTTAAGCCAGAGTTTTCAGTGCCACGAAGGTGGCTGTCTTTTCACCTGGATAGATCACCATGGTAACTTATCCTGAACACATAACCTGGCCCGGAGCAGGTTATGTTCAGAGTTTAATTTTAAAACTGGCTGGAAGTGACACATTTTCATTGATTCTTTTATTTAAATGAATATGCACTTACATGCTATAAGTGTGATACAGGTCGTCTACTGTAGGAATACATTTTATATATGCAACTTATTGAGCTTTACCTTAGTAATGCCAGCAGCTGAAGCCCAGCTGTGAACTAGCAGCTGCACAAACAGTATCTGTGGCATTGTAATGGGAATTCATACATTGCATTCATACAGTTGGTGATGCACAAAATGTATGAATGATTTTATCCTTGGTCCTAATATACTGCTAAGTCTTGTTTTACACTGCTGGAATTGCAGCTACTAGAACACAGATTAGACAGCTGGTCAGTTTCATTTGTAAGCTATCACCAAGAATAATCAATCAATAAAAATAATTTTACTTTGATCTGGAAACAAACTAAAGTGATTTTCATGTCTATTTCCATGAGCGGTAAAATAAATATTTGAACTCAATATATTTTTTTTTATTCCCCCACCCAGCGTGCTTGGAATGAATTCACAAGATTAACAGTTTTCTGCAGTATTGCTCTCTTGTCTTATTTCTAGCACCCATGTTGCATTTTACTGTTATATTTTTAGGTCTGCCACACATTCCTCTGATAGTATCTCTGATTGGAGTAGGCGATGCTCAATTGAGCCATTTTGTGCAGAGGAAAAGTCAAATGATGGGTCAAATACCCAGAACCAGAAAGTCTGGGTTGATAAAGAAAGTTGATGACCACCATTGTGATACCTGTTATCTCTGACTGGGATTTTAGGTTTTGTCAAGCCAGCTAATGCAAAGAAAGCCTGGCTATGTTGAACTTGCTTTGTACACCCCTCTGGATAAGAATCCAAAATCAATTTCTTCAGGCAGTGGTGAAACATATAAAGGCAGGCAGCAAGGCAAACAGTAAAAGCAAAGTCAATTAAACAGTCCAAAAAGGTGAGAACAAACAGGACTAAGATGAAACCATACAAGGAGACAAAAACTAAAAACAATGGAAATATGAGGAATGCAAAATGGAGAATGCTGAGGGGAAGTTCTACACAGCCGGGTTTGCTTTGAGTTAGCTGGCTTGACAAAACCTAAAACCAAAGTCGGAGATAATGGGTATCATGACGGTGGTTATCAACTTTCTCTATAAAGCCGGGCTTTCTTCTTCAAGCTCTGAGCACGCTCACATAAAAAGGGCATTTCACGCGTCCTATGACTCTTCTTCTACTCAAAATGATCCCCTATGAGTGCTGCTTACTCCAATCCAGACATGTTATCAGATGATGAAGATAAGATGGTCATAAAAATCTATTAAGAACAAAAACATAAAAGTAAAATACAAAACTGCTGTTTTGTATTTTACAGTATTGTTAATCTTGGGATTTAATTGTTAATCTTGGGATTTAATTGTTAATCTTGGGATTTAGCGCACAGAACAGTAAAATAAACATTTTAATTGAAGTTAATTATTTTAATGCTGCTGTTTATTTCTTATGTGAGGCTGCACCTTAGAGCTCTGAAACTTTAAACTGGATACATTTAAACATTAAAAGGTTACCTTCCAATAGCCTAATAAAGGAGATGTTGAAATCACTTTAGTTTGCACAAATATACATACATACATATTTCTACAGCATTTAATCTATATCACACTTAAAACTTGCTGTAAATAAAAGAATCAGGGAAAATGTGGTGCTTCCAGATGATTTTAAACTGAAACCTGCTCCCAGCCAGGTTATGTGTTCAGCATAAGTTACCACGGTGATTTAGCCCGGTAAAAAGAGAGCCACTTTCTTGACACAGAAAACTCTGACTTTAAGCTCAACACAGCTCCCTAAGGCATTATTCTTGCTTCATAGTACACCCCCTCAGGAGACTGCGGGAATGCTTGACAGGGAAGACAAGACATCCCACCGTGAAACAAAGGGAAGAGGGGGAGTATATACAGCCCCGGAAAAAATTAAGAGACCACTCCAAAATTATCAGTTTCACTGATTTTGGTACTTATAGGTATATGTTTGAGTAAAATAAACAGTTTTGTTTCATTCTATACACTACTGACAACATAACTCCCAAATTCCAAGGGAAGTACAAGGTTATCCTGGAAGAAAACTTCTGCTCTGACAATGTTCCCCAACTCTGAGGATTGGTTTTTCCAGCAGGACAATGCTCCATGCTACACAGCTAGGTCGATCAAGGTGTGGATGAAGGACCACCAGATCAAGACCTTGTCATGGCCAGCCCAATCTCCAGACCTGAACCCCATTGAAAACCTCTGGAATGTGATGGTCACAAGCCATCAAACAAAACTGAGCTGCTTGAATTCTTGCGCCAGGAATGGCATAAAGTCACC
>VUQI01001837.1:0-13134 GCA_015106735.1 Paratilapia polleni | reverse complement strand
ATGCAAACCTGCTGACCTGTAATGCTGCAAGTTTCATGAATACAGGCCAACAAACACACAATCCTGTAATCCGCCAAATCCAATTATAACACCAACAGAGACAGGTGCTTAATGAATTAAGGGCTCAATTCTTCACAAACAAACAAGGTGTTGGGTGTTCTATAAACCTGAAAACAGCCCAGTATGCATCAGCAATGAAAATAAGTACAGTGAATCCAAAGAAAAACAATTAAATAAATAAAAATAATCAAAAAGAGAAAAAAACAGAAGATTTAATAAGTCAGAATATTATATCAACACTTCTTTGGGAAAACTTAATAGGCCTCTGCAGCTGGAGTTTTATCTCAATGTGCTGCAAACAATTACAGCTAAAAACATAAAGAATAATCAACTGAAAAAAACTAAATAAGCAACAAGTTAATTAACAACATAGCACAAATCCCTCGATTGGGGGAAAAAAAACACAACAGAGGTGCAGTTAATAAAGTGGAAGACATAGTCTGTTAATGAACCACCTTTTAAAGAGAATTTTAAAAAATCTGGGAAAACATGTACTTTTGCACTGATCAGTTGGTTAGTGACTCTAATTAGATGCATATTAGATTCTGTGACTGTCAAGTTAGCCAGGACATCGCCACAAATTTAACTGCATGTCACAAAAAAGCAGACCACGAGAACTGTGACTGATCCTATTGGTAGCAATATGCCACTTAGACATGCAAGTCAAAATAAACACAGTATTTCTTTGCCCAAATATATTCTTCTGTACAAAAACTATAATATGCAAAGGTTTGTGACTATATCCTCATTTCAGTTCAGTTTTATTTATATAGTACCATTTCACAACAGCCACTTTAAATTGTAACGTAAAGTCTCTACAATATTAGAGAGAGAACCCCAACAATCATGCAATCCCCTAAGAGGAAGCACGTGGCAACAGTGGGGAGGAAGAACTCCCTTTTAACAGGAAGAGAGCTCAGGCAGAGCCAGGCAGGAGCAGAGATCTGTTGCAAACAGTTAGGGAGTGAGGGTAAAGACAAAAGGAAAGAATAGAGAGACCATGACCAACAAACAGGACAAAACTCAAACTATGGGAGAGAGTAGACAAAAGTTAATGACATGCAGTAGTTGTCAGATGGAATAGGTTGGAGTGCCCACTTCGGGTTGGAATTAAATTCTACCTCAAGTGGAAGAGTTTAAGTATCTTGAGGTCTTGTTCATGAGTAGTGGGAGAGTGAAGCGGGAAATTGACAGACGGATTAGTGTACCGTCTGTGCTAATGTGAACGCAGTACCACTCTGCTGTGGTAAAAAGAGAGCTGAGCATCATGGCAAAGTTGTAGATTTACTGGTCAGTCTATGTTCCTGCCTACACCTATAGCTATGAGCTGTGGGTAGTGACCGCAAGAATGTGATCGCAGATACAAGCGGTGGAGATGAGCTTCCTCCGAAGGGTGTCTGGGCTCAGCCTTAGAAATAGTAGGAGCTCAGTCATTTGGGAGGGACTCAGAGTACGGACCCTACTCCTACATTGAAAGGAGCCAGTTGAGGTGGTTCAGGCATCTGACCAGCATACCTCCTAGACACTTTCTAGGTGAGGTGTCTCTTGGCTGGCCTGGGAATGCCTCAGTGTCCTCTCAGAGTTTGAAATAAAGCTAGAGGTGGTGGCTGGGGAGAGGGAGGCCTGGGCATCTGCTTAGACTGTTTACCTTGTGATCCTGACCCTGGATGGATGGATCGTGGCATGTGGCATAGCGGTTATCTACTGTGTTTTAGCCTTGTTCGTCTTACCAACACTCCAAAGCCAACAAGTCCTTTCACAGTAAAGTAAAATAGAGAAAAACAACAAATTCTTCAAATTGTGAAGCTGCAGAATGTTTGGTGTTTAGCTTAAAGAACAATTAGTTGACATCAGCCTGTCAAACATCTTATCCATTAGTAAATAATATGATTAACAATCTCATATGTAGCATTATTTACTCTGAGGCAACCTAGGCTGACTAGCCACTGTGTGCTGTCTCCACATGGTATCTGTAGCAGCTGTAGTTACACTTTTGTGGAGGATCACATCAGCTACACATATGATTCGACACTGTATACATGATCCGTTTGACACACCTGAAGGAGACATGTTAATATTCCTTCTTTTCTAGACTGTCAACCTGCATCAAGTCTTGGAAGTGGCATGTCTTGACCCAGCAACAAGCGTCAGTCTTGTTATGACATGTGACCCAACACCAGTGTGGTCAAAGAGTGCAAGAAAATAAAAGGGTTGTCTGTTCTGATGCACATCGTACATCAACAGTATGATTTGCATCTTTCAGGAAAAACCTGGGCTGGAGTACTGCTGAAACAGACACAAAACTTACTTTGTCCGCACCAAAAGATTTAGATTGTCTTTCGATGTACATGTGCATTTTCTGACATGCTTTGTCATAAAAATTTCATTGCAATTTGTGCTTCGTAATCAAAGTGTCACCACATGTCCCCCACTGTGTAACACCTGCTGCTTTTATGTGTTGAATGTGTCACATCCTTTAAATGACAGCATCCAAAATGGGAGGCATTAAGCAGAGTGTCTTTGATTTTCTCGCTGCAGTAGCTGCTGGTATTACTGAACCCCGCTGGGAGGGTACACTGACAAAGAAACAAAGGTCTCTACAATTTCCTCTTTTTTCCCCTTCTGCTCTGTTCTTTTGTTATATATACTCCATTCAATAAAACTGGTGCAGACAA
This sequence comes from Paratilapia polleni, assembly GCA_015106735.1. NCBI lineage: Eukaryota > Metazoa > Chordata > Actinopteri > Cichliformes > Cichlidae > Paratilapia > Paratilapia polleni. Next base: position 10,399 of record VUQI01001837.1, on the reverse strand, counting down.
TATAGCCGGCAGGGAGTCCAGTCTGACTGTGTCCTCCTGTAGGCAGAGCAATTAAGATAGAAGGCAAGGAGTGAGGATGAGGAGGTGAATGAAGCAGATGAAGGGAAGAGAGGACAGCAGAGAGAAGTATAAATGGGAAATCATTAAAATTGGGGATGAAGGATGGATTGGAGATGAAGAAAAGATGGAAAATGAGAGGGATTAAAGACAAAGAGAAAACAAGAGTGAGACAGGAGGGTGAGGAAGCAGACAGATAAGGAGGTGATTGGAGCAGAAACAATAAAATGTCCCAATTTCCCATAATCCCTTGCAGTTGTAAGTGCCCACAGAGCAATATGAGCCAATAAGACTTTGGTTGCTGTGCTGCTGGTCACAATGTTCCCATTTCCTCTTTTTCCTCTGTTCACTCAGAACAGTGATAACAAAGCAGCAGGCAAGCTGTGCCTGCAGCCGGGAACTGAGGGTGACAGCAGCCCAAAGGTCAAGGTCAAAGGTTCAAATCCTCAGAGCTGCGCTGAGAAGAACAATGACTAACGCAGGATAACAGCCCCAGAGAAAGACAATTAAAGTGATGTTGGATTTTGGGTTATTCAGCTTCACAGACATGAGATCAGACCAAATATTGTCAGTTGTCTTTTTCAGTTGTGCAGCTTTACTCCCATTGTTCTGGGAAATGGGTCATAAAATCACACTCTCTGAATACAAGGAGAAGAGGTGGCTTCTCCCGGTGTATACACACACACACACACGGACATTCACTTGCTTTGACCCAGCACTTACACTCATGTTCACCTGTCCTGATGCAACACAGACACACGATCAGTGATTGAGGAAGCATCTCTTTCACTCCGTTTTAAGCCATCTTTCTCTCTTTGGACTCTCAGGGTGAAACACCTTTACAGCTAAAAGTTCTTTCACTTTCTCTTGATTTGTCTCAGTTATTCCCCCTTCTTCCTCAGTAATTGGCATCTCACTAACACACATGTACTGTATCAGTAAGTGAGCTGATAAATACACCAACAATGGTGGATCTCGCTCCTTTTCCTGATCAAACGAGCTGCCATTTTTGAAACTGAAAGCTTGAATTGAATCTGTTCTTCTTTAGGAATGGTTTACATGATTTGGTCTACAGATAATCAGTGCATCCCATAGTAATGGATCAGTGTGAAGCTGTAAATCAGATCACTTTTATATGATGCCTTTCATGGAAATTCAACTTCTATTCTTTGTGGCAGATTTATGAAACCTCAGTGAAACTTAGAGATTAAATCTGAAATCACTGCTGAGATGGTGTGTCAGTAAAATTCGACCCTGAAACCAGTAAAAATAAAAGACTGAATGTAAAACTCAGTGACTCCAAAACATGACAGAGGATAAATAGAAATTAACCATTTTATCCATGGAAATGATTTTTGGGTTATTTAAATGTTTTAAATAAATTAGATGACCGTTTGAGAGCTGACTTGACCATTTAAAAACTTTACAGGAAGGAGGTAGTTTTTTGTTTGTTTGTTTGTTTTGTTTTTTTTGAGAACATGAAGCTGATGTCTCCCAGTTTATTTTGTTTCAATGAACATATCTTGCAATTGCAAAGAATCCTTCCAAAATTCATCACTTTTAAGTTAGCTGAAGCCCCATATCGGGTTGTTTGTTCATACGTTCATAACTTTAATCCTGAAACAAAGAAACAAACCTGAAAAAAAAAAATCAACCAAATCACCAATCCTCACCTCTTTGGGAAAGGTAATTTAGATGCTCTGTTAAAATCTGTACATCACTTGCTTATCCAGGTAACGTCAGGAGTAATATTTATAAATCTGTATGCAAGGCACAGAATTTGGGCAAGATTTGGTTGCATGCAGGTAAACGGTCTGAAGGGACTACAGTTGCCAAAGCACTGAACTGTCTTTGTAGTGCCAAAATTCATCCTTGAAACCAACAGAAGTGAACAGACACCAAGCTTCTTGAATAACAAAGGCCTCTGTAAAAGAAGATAGTCTAAGCTTTTTTTTTTCTTCTTTTTTTGTAGATGTAGTTTGTACCAAACTTTGGAGAACTTGTTGTTTTGTGGATTTAGGCTATCTCAGTCTTCTATGCCTCTTTATGTGATCACAGACGGTCTCCATGATGCTGAGATCTGAACTCTGTGAGAACTGCACAATCTGAAGAAGTCCGTCTATAAAGATAATTCTTTGCGACTCTGTCTGTTTGAAGTACTTTTCCAGCTGAAGAATTAGTTTGGGATCAATCAGAGGCCGTCAGACAATATCGCTATTGTTCGATGTCTGTCTAAAGTGGCTTTATCTTTTGCACAGTACTATGTGACTGGTGTGTGTGAAGGCCCAAGTCTTGTATATGGTACTGGTCATGCATGCCTGTTGTTTTTAAATATCACAGCTGAACAACAGTAAGAGACATGTGATGACTTTTTTTGCAAGGTAGATTATCACATTCAAAATGTGTGTTTTTTGAAATTCTTATGAAGTATGTTTAAGTTCCTGGGACAATTTGGTTTTAAAAAAAAAAAAAAAAAAAGTTAATGTGCTGATGCGATGTGAGCAGAGCGACTCTTGGCCCTGAGAGGACTGGAGGGAAACCCCTTTGATTATGACCTGAGGCTTTATTAAAGCCAGTATTGTCATGTTCACTCTGAAGCCCATTTTCCCCAGCAGAAACACGACCTGACATTTACATTTCCCTCATCAAACCCAGCCGTCTGCTCGCGGATGAGAGGAAAGGAGAGGCAGAGAGGACAAGATGATGAAGATGAAGAATAAAATAACAGTGAAAAAAGGAGAGAAAGTGAGAAGAGCGTGAGAGGGTGGGGAATGGAGAGAACATAGTGAAAGAGAGACCGAGAGATTGAAGAGGAGATACGGCCAGAATACAAAGCAGGAGATCAAACAGGAAGATGAATAAAAAGACAGGGAGACGGGAAGCGAGTGTACGTGATTCACCGACTGACATTAAAAAAAAAGGAAGTGAAGAAATAGACGAGTGACAAGAGAGATGGAGGGACGAAGCAAGGAAAGGGAAAATAGAGCAAAGAAGATTGACTATAAAGGAGAGATGAGTGTAGAGAAGAGTGTGAGAATATAAAAAGAGAGGTAAATAAAATATATGGTTATTGAGGGAATGTGTGTGTTCGAGTGTCCGTACAGTATGTGACTTTGTGTGGTGTGTATTATGTGTGTGTGCATGTGTTTCAGGGTCAAACTGTGACATTTTCAGAGAGTGTGTGACTCCAGGATACAGATACACTACTGTCAGCAGTATTGCATGCATAGAAACACGCACACAAGCACACACAGAGTGCTCCCTGAAGAATAAAGAACAGTAGTTGTATATTAACATCTGCTCTTTTTGGATTGCATTATGAGGGATTTCCAATACTTTTGCTCCAAGTATGGAACTATTTTTATAGCAAATGTCTAATTAAAAAATTAAAATTTAATTCATGACAGCATTTTCAACCCAAAAACTGAATGTGAGTGAATGCTGATGGGTGATGTCATGAATAATCTATTTGCAGCAAATTTCCCAGTACCTGTAACCTTTTTTTTTTTGTAGATGAAAGCAAAGCAAATCAGTCTGAAAACTGGTATGATTTGTGAAATGACCAACAGTGACAAAGTGCAGGTAAGTTGTACTTGGAGCCATTATTTTTATATTAACAACTGATTGAAAGACTAGGCGTAATTTAAAAGGTGTCACTTGTAAATGATAAACTTGCAGAGAATTATCACCCGACAGTAATTCCCCTCAGCTCTAGACAGCCTTTTAAAATTTTTTGGATCACTGGTTTAGTTTTCATTTCCAGCAGCAGCAGCAGCAGCAGCAGCAGGCAGCTGTATTTAGTTAAAACGCTCTAAAAATGCATTGCACACTGCCTGCCCAGACAAAGTTAGTAACTTCTGTAGCTGGGGGAAAAGGGGAAGCACTTATCAGCTAAAGAGCCAGATTTCTTGACATCTCTTCTGAGGTGTCATGGAAAATATTTAACCAAACGTTGTCCCTTTACGCCATTAGTCTTGTTTTGCTGCTACCCTTTAAACTTCACTATCACTTGTATTTAATCAAGCATATCGTTGTTTCTGGCAGGCCACAAAGTCAAGCTGAGCTGCAGTCCCAGCAGATCAGCTGATAATATCTGATCTCAATGCCACGTGATAGCCTTAAATCATCAAAATGTCACAGGGAGTGCCATCAGTGCAATCCACTTTGCACCCCACCCCAACCCCACCTCCTCCTAATACTGCAGTCATTGATGCCCACTCTCTGTTGGGGTCTTGCTGCTTCTCTCCTTGCCTCCGGCATTCCATGTTTGCATGCCTACACATGTGTGATTTTAGCAATCTTATGAGTTTATTGCAATGCACACTGTGTAACATGGATCTAATAAACTTGGTTAGGACATCAGGTTTGATGGATTTAGACTATACAGTGATAATATCTACTTAAGTGGGACATAGCTGCATAGCTGCAATTACTTCACCATTTATTTCCATTCCATGTCCCCCTTGGCTCAGCCATGATAAGAGCTGGAAGACACCTAATACAAACAAGTTTCTACAACCTCTTCTTCTTTGTTGGAATCCCAAACATTTGTTTTGCCTATTTTACTTCCATCAATTCACATATATATACTTTTTCTTTTCACAAGTGCTGGTGTCAAGTTGATCAGTGCATCATTTTATGTGGGGTTCCTGTTGGTTAGTTAGTAGATGATGGTACTCACATTACGCACAAATCTGTGCATAAACTGTGCATACAAATGCAGATTGCACGAGCCTGCTGAGTTAGAATGATTCAGATTCACCAACATACGCATGGCAGTGAATACAAAATTGGCCGGTGCACACGTTTCGTGAATCTGACAGTTTTTTTTGTGCAGGGTAAGAACATTTCTGCTCACATATTAGAGAATGAGGCCCATTGTGAGATGGTCATCCTAAATTTCTGACGCTGCTTGAATTTTGTCAAAGGCTATTTTTGGTTGCAAGACTGTTACAGTTGGCAGCTTTTTGTGTGTCTGAATGTAATGTGCCAACATTCATCTGCTTCCCTTTATAACAGAAATAAATATATACTTCATATTTTGTATACAGTGAGGCACAAAAGTCTGAGAACACTAGTGAATTTGAATCCATTTTGCACTTGTTTTGAGTTAATACATTTTTTCATAACGAACAATATCAGCTCAAGAGTTTACACAAAGTCTGATTGACACATTATACCAGCATGATCGGACTCTGGCTGCAGTTACATGCACCCATTTTATTCCACTGAAATCATTCAGATTTTCGGGTCAACTCTTTACAGTTTAATACGGGATGGTGTTTACTTGCATGGATGCACATTGACATAATCAGAACAGTGTCATGCACAAAAGTGATGCATTTGTCCTCCTAAACAGTCATCTTATCTCTTTGGCACAAGTTGCGTACATCTGGCACCTGTTTAGCATGTTAGTATTTTGCTGCTCTCAATTAAATTTGTTTGTTGGAAACAATCATTCTGCAGTGGACCTGTTCAGCTTGGAAATAGCTAGTTTTGGAAAAAGGGATAATGTACATGCCCACACATTCAGATCAAGATGGAGGACACGTGCAGGAAATATGCAGCCAGAAAGTAATCAGGTTAAATCATTTACATGGTATAATATTTCTTCTGATTGGTTTATGAAAACATTTGTTCCACTCATCTGAAACTGATTGAAATTTTAAATGAGTTCTGCTTGTTTTTTTTTCTGATTAATTCTTGTTGAGGTGTTTATATGGAGCATTTTTATTCTATTAGAATTAGAATCAGAATAGTCTCAAAGTAAACACAGCCAATATTCCAAAGAGCTTCTTGTGATTTCATCAGAAATGTTTGGGTTATCCTGCTGCAGTATGAATCTTTACCCACAAAGATACAAACCAGAGAATGGAAAGTGTCTCCCAAAAATGGGATGCTGCTTCTCCTCAGGACAATATTTGGTGCATGTGTCTATCTTGACTTGACTATTCCCACCGCCACGCTTCACAGGGGGTTTGATACACTGTGGTATCATTCTCTTTCTGTTACAGCCACAAATCTCTAACTTGGATTCTTCAGTAAAAACACCCTCTTCCACTGTGAAATGTTGGTATGTTTTAACCCAACTCAAGTGTTTGGCCTTGTTTCCCCTCCTGAGAAGTGGTTTAGATGCACTGCTCATCCTCTGAGACCACTACTAGACAGCCTTCTTTTGGCAGGACTTTTTCTGATTGCAGTCTTGTATTCTTTTTACTTTCTTTTTTATGAAATTCTTTTTGTGTGATTAAGTTATTTGTCTTTCTCTCAGTGAGGGCTGTATGTATTGATTTTGGTGAGGTCGCTTTTGTTTCACCTAATCATGCTTTGGATACAGCTGATCCAGTTTCTGCAAAGCATTTTAGTGTGCCATGCACACTTTGAAACCTCTACTCTAGCAGTGATTTGATGCAGTGAAAGCTCTTTGGAGTCATGTTTGTGAACACTTGAGCAAAAAGGAGTGTGAATATTGATTTGCATTGCATCAAGTTTGGATGAGTATGTATGTCATCAACTCACTTCTATGTCTGTAGTTATGGCTCGGCGGTTGCCCGGTGACTGCACTGAATTTTTTTCACATTCGCGACCAATTGCAAGAAGTTGTGGTGACCGGCTGGTCAACCTAGAGACTGAGGCTACAACACCCTCAACCTCTGGGTGGCCACTTTCGATCGCAAGGCCATTGCACAGGTCACCTAGTGGGAGACAACTGTCTCCAAACAGTTGTGGTCAGACTCAGAATGACTGCAATCATTCTCAGACAGATTGGCGAAGGTTTGAAACTAACTGCCGTCTTAACACAGACAGAAAGCAAGCATGTTGCAATAAACTCTTCTACAATGCGTTTCTTTGCAATAAGGGCCTCGAGTCAACTGGTTGTGAACTGGTTGTATTCTGGTTATATTCCTATGTAAACACAAGGTTGCTGAGCGCGTCATTTTTCAGTTAAATCGCCGTCCTGCAGCAACTACGTCACTATTTGTGGAGGAATTTCTGAATTTCTGTTTCTAATCTATGAGTTTCTGCCTGGATTCTGAATGTAAGCATTAAATGTGAATTTCTGTGTATGTAGACGGCAACAGATTTGCAACAGACGGTGCGAGATCTGTGATTTTTGCTGATTCATCACAGTTGATGACAAACACAGATTGCATGTAATTGCCAACCTGACCCCATTCAATCGCAACCTGATAGCAGACTAACTCTGTCTTATTGCTGTTTTATCACTGTCTTGATGCAGAAAAGTCGTTTTGAAGATGGCAGTTGACTGCAAGTGGTTGTAGACCTGGTCCTCGTCTTTGAAGCAACCATTTCAAAGGCAACGAGATCACAAGTTCACTGCACACAGTTGCAACAATTTTGGTCGTGCCACTGTCTCCGACCACTGTTTTCCCTATTGTGACGGTTGTATTAGTTTATTAGCGCTTTCAACTGGAAATGTGGACATTGAAACTGAACCAAATGAGCCGAAAAACAGATGCTGTGAAATCTGCTAAAAAATCTCTGTAGAGCTGCTGAGTTAATATTAAATGTGCAAAAAAACTTGCAGGTTGGCATATAATTCGTTGGCTAGACTTTAAAAAAAAGTATTGATTGTTTGAGCTATGAACAACTACGTTCTTTTCTGTATGATCAACATTGTTCCATTTCACCACATTATAAACAAGTTTATTCAGATTCAAGTGTAGCTTTAGTCAAAATGCAGCTCCTCACACACCAACCGCCCGTCAAACTGTCAGTTATCACAAAGAAATTCATCCCACTTCACTGTGTTAAAAATGTCTGCAGAGAACTCCGAACAAACAGGACACCTCAGATATACAAATGTACTCACACACACACACAAACACACACACACACATCGGGGAGTTGAGTCATAGGAGGGGAGGAGTGACTGTCAGAAAGATGGATGGATAAAACAATGAAAATCAATGAACTGTGCATGTGTGTGTGCGTGCAAGAGAGAGACATGTTGCATCCATACAAGTGCGTATGACAGATGGAGAACTGCAAAGTGAGGCAGAAATGTGTGTGTGCTTGTGAGTGTGTGTGCGAGACGGAGAGGCTGAAATGTGGTGGGCGTGTCTCGCTCTTAATGAGTTTTTCTTTTTAATTACCTTCGTTTGACCACAGTTTGTTTCCCAGGAACAAAGCCAGAAAAACCCTTAACACACATAGACACACATACATGCATGCACATTCAAAGAGAAATTTAATTTTTGCTGTTTGGATGAATTTGCTCTGATTTAAGCTAATGATAAAAGCAGTTCTTATTACTGTATTAACCACAAAGCTTTCTGCATCTTCTATAATTTTTTTTCCACCAGTTTTTTTGTCTGTTAAACTGCTGGATTATTATATCAGCTTTCCTGTGTGTTCTTTCTCTCAGTTTGCATCACCCTGTGAGTGGCACATAGGCGTAAGTCTTCCTCCCCGAGATTTTGTGGGATGTTTTCAGCCAGGTGAAAGTCAAAACCCACATTAACATTGAGAGCAACCTGTTAACCAAAGCAGTGTGAGTCTGTTTATTGCCTAAAATGGCGAGCAATGAGAGGAAACTCTGCCGATGTGAAGATGGAGAGGAAGGAGAGTCAGAAAAGTTGTCCACAGCAGAACTTTTCATGGACAGCAGCTGTCAGAAGCCTGTTTGATATTTCTGCAGGGAATTCACTTTGCCAAGAAGAAGAGAAGTAAGTAGGCAATACACCAAATGTAAAGTACTTTCTGAGTATCAATAAATTCCCACAAAAGAGCAAAAACAGACCCTTTACAACATTTTGAGCCTACAATCTGTGCTTTACCAAGAAATATACACTTCACCAACCAAGACTGAATCAACAGTGGGTATTTAAATTAAGCTACAGGTTCAACTTGGCTTTTTCATGCCTGTTTTTGCCTTTATTCTTGGGTGCCAATGCTATGTATTGTTGCTGCTTTGAATTCAGGGTGACTGCATCTGCAGTCCTTTGTGAAAAGGCAGGAAGCAAACTTTTCAGAGCCACCATGTCTACAGGTGGAGAGCAGCTGTGGTCAGCTTTGATTCGTGGTGGTAAGAATTTCTCTCTGTGTGTGTCTGGCTGTTTACAGACAGTGTATTTCACTACAGAAAAAGGAAAGGCCTTTGGGAGAAAACGTAAAACCTACCCACCAGCTGAAGGCCAAAAAAGTACTGACATACACCATTGCTTTTATATGATGAAGAAAAAAAAACTGTTTTGGAGGGATGCTGCCGTGCAAATAGTGAATCCTAGGTTTATAGGATACATTTATATGTGTATATGTATATATAATGTATATTTGTGATCTTTACATTTCAATCTATTGTAACATGTTTTGTTTTGGGTTTTTTGTTTGTTTGTTTTTTGCTTTTTTCCTCTTTTTTCCCTCCGGCCATCTGCACCAACACAATGGACTCATTCAGATCAAAGTCAAATTGTACAGATTCTGTTTAAAAGATAAAAATAATGGATCTGGACTCATTAAGGACCTCATTGACCAACATTAGATCATCTTCCATCACTTTCTAACAGAAACAGTCACATGTCATGTCACAGTCACAGTCACGTCACAGTCACAGTCACAACAGTCATGTATGCAGTGATTTGAACTGTTGGACGCTGGCTTCATTATTTGGAAGCTCCCCATACTTAATGAGTATCCACCATTGTAACAGGGACTACGAATAGTGAAAATTTCTATTCTAAGCCCCTTCACCACATGAGGAGCATGGGCCATTGATGATTCCCTGCCAGCGTACTTGGCTCTGGGCAGTCTTCTCCAAGTCCCTCCGGGAGTGTCTGTTTCTCTGCATTTCTGTCTCAGTGTCCCTGCGCCATGTGTCAGGCTTTCACTGCAACATGTCATACTCCTTCATAGGGAAAGTCCTCCAACGCCCAAGTCTATTTGCTTTGAGTGTGCCGTCAATGTTTCTGTAACAGTTTTTTTTGTCCGGTCTAGAGGTGTTAGCCCTACCCCAGCCCCTTGGCCTTGGGAAGAATTGGTCCAAATTTGTCTGGCCTCTATCCTTTCACCTGTCCAGCATGGGTATCCCTTCCAGGAGCTTATGCTGATGCTGAGATAGCTCTCTGTGTCATTGAAGCAAACAGTTATATATACAGCTCCGGAAAAAATTAAGAGACCACTGAAAATTATCAGTTTCTCTGATTTTGCTATTTATAGGTATATGTTTGAGTAAAATGAACATTTTTGTTTTATTCTATAAACTACTGACAACATAACTCCCAAATTCCAAATACAAATATTTTCATTTAGAGCATTTATTTGCAGAAAATGAAAAATGGTCAAAATACCAAAAAAGGTCCAGTGTTTTCAGACCTCAAAT
>VUQI01001834.1:0-14503 GCA_015106735.1 Paratilapia polleni | reverse complement strand
CAAGACTTCAACAAAAAGCTCAAATTAGGAACTTTCTTTTACTGTCACTTAGCAGATTACACTGTGAACTGCAGAGCAGAGAGAATATACTGCACATCCTTGTGTTGGTCCCATACTTACAGATTCAGGCCGCAGGTCCACCTTTATACAGTCTCCATCCTCAAAGCCGTCTGGCACTTTGTTTTGCATCAATAGGGGGATGCTGAGGTTGAGACTTTCTGGCTGATAACCATTTTGCCACAGGTCAAGCTGCCTCCGTGAATCTGTGAACAGAAGTTAAGAGAAGTTTGAGGAGCTTTGTGTGATCTAATGGTACTCCCAACCATGTCTTCCACATATACACGAACCTTCAATGAGTTCCTTCACAGCCTGAGACTCCACAGAGTCACTGTCTTGGGTTGTGTCCTGTGTTTTCCCTCCATTTTCTGAGTTCTGGTCCGCTCGGTCCGGTCTGTGCCAGCGGTTCTTCTGGATCAGAGGGATGATGAGCTCCTTGGGTTTCTCAGATGGTTTTGAACTGCACCAAAGAATGAAATTAGAGAGCGGGCAGACGAGGCCGTTTCAAAACAAAACTTTGCGCTACTAACTGTGTCTACATAACAGCTACACATGGTTATCATTTGTTACCAAAGCACAATAATTCAAGAAGTAGCTAAGATTGGGAACATAACCGTGACGCTAAACCGCTACATTACGTTAGCATTAGCCTAAAAAGCCTACCTTTGCAATTCATTTCCATCAATTCCAGTCAGATAATCTCTGTCATTTTTCTTGATCTGAGCGTCGCCAGTCAACGGTTTAATTTTACTGGTTGTTTTGGTGAAACCAAACGACACGACCGCTGTTTTTCTCTGTCCTTGCTGCTCCTCAGAAGAAGCTACAGGGTTGGAGGAACCCGCATCGGCTCCGTGCGACGCCATTGTTGTTTGTGAAAGAATGACTTGCACGAAAAGAATTATGGTAGTTGTAGTTTATTCCCGATACTTGCATAGTTTCCAGGCCATTGAAGTTTACTACATCTCCCGTCATGCCTCAGAATTAAAGGTACAGAGAAGTTTTGACAGGTAGGTAGGTAGGTTTTGTCTCTGTTTTGTGATTTTAATCCACGGAGAACAGAGAACAAATCAGTCAGGAAACAAATACAGTTCACGAATAGAGTTTTTATATTTACAGATTAAAAATGCAAAATAACCAAGTGTGTCCTTGATACTGCTCAATGCAATTAAATTGTGTGCATTTATTAAAATCAACAATAACAGTGTAGTCATTCTGATTAGGCTGATGTGGAATATTTGGGTACATTTTAAGAATATGTAACATTTCCAGTGGGGCTTATTTCATCTTAAATTTCCAAGTTTATAAAACTATTTCCTTAGTACGTTTTCTTAAGTATAATTTCACAGGCATTTGAAAGCAGTTTTCATTCTTTTTTCGAAAGAAAAAACCAACCAAACAAAAAAACATTAGCTATTTGTGTATCCGGGCTTCCATACATCCCAAAACATACTTGCACCACCTCTGCAGGGCAACCTAAAGTCTCACCTTCACTAAACTCACAGCTTCATAACCTTACTGTTCTTTTATTACCAAACCACGCTTGTCAACGCTGGATTAAATTCCTGCAAATGTGGCTTGGAAAATCCCCTGTTTAAATCTTGTTCTCACGCCTTTAATTTCAGGTTGTAACTCGTAAGCGAAAAGTGATGCTGGTGCTGGTGCTGCTGCAGGTACAAAGAGACCTAACAGGGGCGGTACTTTTAACTCTTTTATTCCCTCCCCCTCCGTGCTCCTTAACTTCTCAAGATAACCTTCTCGTTTGCCATTTATTCTGCCATTGTTTCTTATGCTTCAAAAGTGCATTTTAGTTGCAGGAGCTTCAGCCTATAGCCGCACCTTTAACTGGACAGTAAAGCCTAATCTAATCTTGTCTTTCTCAATTACGCCCCGAGAGCACTGCGCCTGCAGTTCAATGACACCTCTACCCGGTCAAATCGATAGTACCGATGTTTGTCTTTTTGTTAGCTACTGCAGTTGCATCGATCAAATAACTATGAATCCGTAAACAATTAACCTGCGCGATCTGGCAAAGGAAGAAGGAAGGATTTGACGCGAGTAAAGCGGACATGGAGGTAAGTCCAGCTATTATTGTTGACACTTTGCACAAGTTAAAAATTTTGACCACGTCCTTTCGTGCATCCTCCACGCTGTTTTGCCTATAGCAGTGCAGCAGCTGTTAAAAATTATGAGCGGCCGCTGTCAAATTTGCCCAATAGTGTGTGTGCATGTGTTATTTTCCCTCTCTCTCCTCTCTCCTCTCTCCCCCTCTCTCTCTAAGATCACCACAGCTCTCAGAGCATCACTAGTGTCCAAATATATCCCGTCAGCCGTGCACATCGTATCTGACTTTGTCTGGGATACGGTGGCAGCATCTACACATCACTGCATTACCACACCGCTTTTTTATTACCCACCGGGCTCCTGCTGCTGCTGCTGCTTTTTAACCAAGCAACTCCTTTTAATTAAGTATACTGGCTTGTCATTTAACCTCTGTCGGGTCAATGTATATAGACGCGTTCAAACGGATCCTCTTTGAAAGGCTGAACTGCTTGAAGAGGATGTGTGTGTGTCAGCGGCAAGGCAGGTTAGTATTTCCCTAAATATGAGAAATCTGAGAATTTGTTGTGTGTAAGCCAAGTGTGTGTGAGGTGAGGTGAGGGGGACAGAGGGTGGACCGAGAGGAGAGTCTGCATGTGTGTGTGTGTGTGTGTGTTTGTGCATGTAAACTAGTCAGCCTGTGTGAGAGAGAGTGTGTGAAGAATGTGGGTTTGCGATTGTGGTGTCAGATCTTTTGCATAACAATGTCAATTTTAAAAGATGAAGTTTACCTTTTTAAGCAGCTGGTGATCATGTGTGCATGCTTGGTTGTGTGTGTGTGTGTGTATGTGTGTATGCATGAACTCATGAATAGGTTTGGAAAGTTTGTTGAGACCCTGTTCATAAATCTATTTGCCTGGGGTTTTTTTTTTCCCTCTCCACTTTTCAATCTCCTGCTCCAGAAATTGTCTTAATGAAATGTGAACACAAGCCCATGCTCAGTGCACCTGCACCCATTTTGCCGTCAGAAATAGACTGACTTGCAAAATGTACTCTGTAGTTCACAGCCAGGTGTGTGCATGCATTGTGAACAAGTGCCTGGCAGCTCTCTGTATGCTCTTGTGCGCGTGAGTGTTTTGTTGCAGTTCGTTTAGGGTGTGTCCCGGTTCGATAAAGGCATCTTGTTTTAAAGTGATGGATGTGTAACCCTGTGTTAATAGTGTGCATTGTGCTGGGTTTGGAGAGCAGTCAAGGTTATGCTGTTAATATTAATCTTTAATTTGTTGGAAGAGAAACAGACAGTCCACACATGGGCTCATTCTGCTGTGGTCCTCACGCCGTTTGTTTTGCCTTAGCCTCACCTATGAGCCCAGTACCTGTTTTGCACTATAAATAAGCAGAGCCTTTTATTCTGCATTTGTCCTCCTTTTGTTTCCAGTTAACAGCTCAAGTTTTAACCACCACTAAGTGGAAATGCATGTCAACTCCCCCTTTCACCGCTAACAAGAGGGGAGGATGAAGCGCGGTGCATTTCTCCTCTGTCGTAGTAGTGCATGTCATCTGGGAGTTGGTGATTGTCTAATTATGTACCTCCTGTGTCCTTCGGCATCATGCATATTCATGCTGCCGTTTTAAGGTGTGGTGAAAACAAAGTGTGCGTGTGTGTGGGCTGTGTGTGTGTGTGTGTTTTCAAGGCAGTTTACCCTTGACAGGGCAGGTGTACGCAGGCACATTCTCCCATCTGTGGTCCAAACCTTTGCTCCCAGCCACTGCTTTTGAATTCTACAGTTGTAGCCTGCTCTATTCTTAGTTCTCAGTCTGATATGAAATTTCATCAACAACAACAACAACAACATACCCATGCTGGAACTACCTCTCGTGGCCATACCTGTGAACAGTGAGATTCAGTTTGGATCAGCTAAGCTGCCTTTAAGTGGTTTACTCTGACTGAGGTAGCAAATCAATAACTAATCAATATTAGTGTGTGGCGTTACAATTTACACACTGCCATATTTGAAATGTCAAGAAGGCAATGAATCCTTGTATCCTTGAGTCAGATCTGAGTTGGACAACTGGGATCAATATCAGGTGGTGAGACTGGCAGCAGGAGCAGCCGAGGGTCACCTTCACCCATCTCTACTGAATCAGCAGTATCTCTCTCTCTCTCTCTCACACTCACACACACACACACACACACACACACTCACTTGAAGGCACACACACACATACACACACTTGAGGAGCTGCTTAGGTTACCAAACTGCGACCTCACAAAAATGCTCATTATAGGGAACTGAACTTTCCCTCCATTTCCTTATGAATTATTCATTTTGTTATTATGATTTCAGCCATTCTTTCATAAGGTTACCGCACCCTCCTCTGTTTGGATTCTGTTTTATTCCACTTTCCTTCCAGGCTTCCACTCACTCTCTTTTTTTCCATCCACTTTTAATTTTCCTAATTTCTTTCTGCTTTTCCCTTTTGGTCTCTCTTATCCATCATCACCGTTGAGGAGCTGATCTGCTGTGTTTAATTAAACTGCTCCCTCTTCCTGATGAGAGCTAATCTGGGATCGCGGCGAGGGGTGCGATGCTTTGCGTAAAAGGGGACCTGTTGTCACAGTGCTATTCCTCAGAAGAGCGGACAGTACACACAACATAAAGTGCCCCACTGATGTGCCTCCTGCCTTGACCTTGATCCCGTGACTCTAAATATACAGTTTCCCCAAGGCGAGCATCACCGAGCTGGTGTTATCCTGTCAGGTGTGTGTGTGTGTGTGTATTTGTGTGTTTATGCGGGTGTCACTCCACAGCTCAACAATTTTTTGATCTCACACTAAATCCCTTTTTGTCGTCAACACCCGAGCAGCTTAATAATAGTTCAATAAGAGCATGCACTCATTTTTGGATTTATTGATGGCGTGCAGAGAATATATTTTTCATTTCTTGTATTCTTATCAGCTATCCATGTATTAAGTTTATATTGAGTGTGTAAGAGAGGAAAACACTTTAGTGCATGTGTATGTCACCGTGCATGACATTTTGAACCCACAAGCATTTAATCTTTCATTTTTAAATCTGCCACTGCTGTCTGTTTTGTGTTGAGCACTCTCGTGCCCTAGATTTGAAAGTGAGTGAGCATCAGCGAGGTTTAGTTCACCCAGTGTTGCTTGCGCAGTTTGGTGTAAATGTTCGGAGGGAGAGGTCAGGGCGTGGGTAAGCGATAAGGCGGCAAAGTCGGAGCCAGGAGAATTTTCCTGTACATTTTCCGTCTGTCTGCCACTCCACCAGTCAGATGAATTTAAGGTCATTGGTTATTTAAGATGCTTTACTTGGCTAACCTCCAACACCTCCTGGGAGGATGCTGTAAGATTAAGAGCAGTGTGCCTCACCACAGGTTAGAGGAAAGAGATGAGCTTAGTGCTCAGCGTGTGGGATGGGTTCAGTTGAAGGTTTTGTTTTCTTCACCTAGTTTTTCATTAAAAACCTTTCTTGGGACTTTAGGGCAAAACTCACGCAGTTCAAGATAATTATTATGTTATTTATGTTTTTAACACAATGAGAGGAAATGTTTTAAGCTGCATTATGGACTATTTTCAGAATGAATGTTAGAAATGTTAAAAATAAATGGATTTGTTGAAAATTAATCAGCAGTTATTTGAATGATTGATTCTAAATAAAATCCAAAATATTCTCTGGTTTCTCCCTTGTGTGGGTTTGTGATTTAGGAAGTCATTATGGACTTTTTTCACAATACAGCTAGTTTAGCGCTGAAAGATTTATTGATTATTCCAACAAAGCCAATCATTAATGGTTAGTGTGTTTAAAAACAAAAAAATGTAAGTGTGGAGTTCATAAAGATTGAGTCAACAATTAATAGTACTAATTAATTTATTGATTATGAGCCGCTACTCTTCCACATTGAAAGAAGCCAGTTGAGGTGGTTCGGCCATCTGATTTGAATGCCTCCTGGATGCCTCCTAGGTGAGGTGTTTCAGGCATGAGTCCACAGGGCAGACCCAGGACACGCTGGACAGATTATATTTCTTTGGGAACACCTTGGTGTCACCCCAGAAGAGCTGGGTGAGGTTGCTGGGGAGAGGGAGGTCTGGGGCAGTGACCCGGCCCTGGATAAATGGCAGAAAATGGATGGATGGAATGGATGAATTAATTTATTAATAATAAAAATTAAAATACAATCAAAATGTCAGTTTAACAACAGGGGAAACAGTGACAAACTTCATCACAAGTGTAGTGAGCTGAACATAACATCAGATCGTTTGTTTGGACTCATCAACAGTCCAAACCCTTTAAATATTTCGTTTAGAATAGAAATGATTAGTTGATTAATCAATAAGCCAATCAGCAGAAAAGTAACCAGAAATTATATATAGAAGGGTCACACATTAAAGTAAAGCCTTGAATTCTGGACCCACAGTGAGGGGATCCAGTGGCTCTGTTATGCAGTGGGGTCTGTATTTCTTGGATGGTTTGGGTCCACTTGTTTCCTAGTGGGAAGGTCAATACAAATCAATACATTTCCATAAAAAAGGCGCGAGGGGTCACGGAGGGACTTAATGATTATGAAAATAATGTCGATCAATCAATGCTTTGGCTTTCACGGTCATCAGATCTTAACCCAAGTGAACACCTATGGAAAATCTTGGACTCGTGTCTCCACCACCATCATCAAAACACCAAATAGGGAATATTTTTTGGAAGAATAATCCTGTAAGCCTTCACTACATTTCCTGGAGAATCAACTCCAAGGAGCACTGAAGCTGTTCTGATGCCACTTGAAGGCCCAGTACCTCACTACTTTACTTTATAATGGGTTTTGTTTTGTTTTTTTGTCACCCTTTTCTATATAATAGTTACATAGCAATATACAAACATTACATGTCTCAGTCTTCACGTCATTTTCCTAACCGAACACACTCTCTCATTTTAGTGCTCTATATAAGGTCCAAAATTTCCCATCTCTCCCTCTAACATATCAGTGCTGCTGCTGCTTTCTGTTTTGACTTCTCTGCTACTCAAGAATCTACCTGTAGGCTCCAGGGGGATATTTACATATTACTCCCTAATTTTTACACATAACATACACTCATACACCCACTTTATTAGGTACACCTTGCTAGTACCGGGTTGGACCCCCTTTTGCTTTCATTCTTCGTGGCACAGATTCAACAAGGTCCAGGAAACATTCCTCAGAGATTTTGGTCCATACTGACATGATAGCATCACACAGTTGCTATGAATGAGAATCTCCCATTCCACCTAATCCCAAAGGTGCTCTATTGGATTGAGATCTGGTGACTGTGGAGGCCATTTGTGTCCAGTGAACTCATTGACATGTTCAAGAAACCAGTTTCAGATGATTTGAGCTTTGTGACATGGCACGTTATCCTGCTGGAAGCAACCATCAGAAGATGGGTAGACTGTGGTCATAAAGGGATGGACATGGTGAGTAACAATACTCAGGTAGGCTGTGGCGTTTAAATGATGCTCAGTTGGTACTAAGGGGCTCAAAGTGTGCCAAGAAAATATCCCCCACACCATTACACCACCACCAGCAGCCTGAACTGATGATACAAAGCAGGATGTATCCACACTTTCATGTTGTTTACAGCAAATTCTGACCCTGCCATCCAAATGTTGCAGCAAAAAATAAAGACTCCTCAGACCAGGCAAGGTTTTTCGAGTCATCTATTGTCCAATTTTGGTGAGTCAGTGCAAATTGTAGCCTCAGTTCCCTGTTCTTAGCTGACAGGAGTGGCACCTGGTCTGCTTCAAGGCTCGACATGTTGTGCGTTCAGAGATGCTCTTCTGCATACCTTGGTTATAACAAGTGGTTATTTGATCTTTTTCAGACCATTCTCTGTAAACCCTAGAGATGGTTGCGTGTGAAAATCCCAGTAGATCAGCAGTTTCTAAAATATTCAGACCAGCCCATCTGGCAACAACAACCATGTCACGTTCAAAGTCACTTAAAAATCACCTTTCTTCCCCATTTTGATTTTCGGTTTGAACTTCAGCAGGTTGTTTTGACTGTGTCTATGTGCCTAACTGCATTGAGTTGCTGCCATGTGATTGGCTGATTAGATATTTACATTAACAAGCGGTTGAACAGGTGTACCTAATAAAGTGGTCAGTGAGTGTATTTGCAGGAAGTGAGGAGCTTGGAGCTTTGATGCTGAACTCTAACTAGAGCTGCTGTAATAAATCATTTCAAACATGAGTTGTCTGACTGAAATGTCTTTTGGTTTAGGCCTTTTAAAACCATTATGCTGTGTCTTTAAAAAAAAATTATAGTTTTTTTGTTGTTGTTTTAAATTTTGCAGATTTAGAAATTGATGCAGTAATTGGAAAAATAACCAGGAGATAAAGTGATTATGAAAATAATCATTAGTTGTAACCTTTAATTCAACTGATGAAAGTGAAGTAATGAAAAAAAGATTTGCAGCAAATCCTAACACTTTTGAAATATGAATCAAAAGTTATTTGACATTTTCATCTGTTTTCATTTATTTACTTTACGTTCTGAGGATTATCTAATCAGCAATATTAAATACACTGTTTCCACTCCATCATTATTCATACTGACCACGGGGTATTCATGACTGCTGTTTTAAAGCTTTGATACGCAGCAACAGTGCAGTTGGTCAGTAATTATTTTATTATGTAACACTCAGTCATGCTGACTTAGGACTGGTTTATGCAGTCTTATATAAAAAAACCAACTCAAATCTTTTTGTTTATTCACTGCCAGCATTTGCAGAGAGACCAACAAATGGAGCCCTTAAGCATGCTGGTCACATTCTAGCTGACAAAACACACAGTCAGTTCATCAATATCCACCAAAATTTACATTTAGGAAAGACAACTATTCGCCGCCTTGAATTTCAGTGAGCATGCATGAAATACAAAATAAGCTTACATAAATTCAAAAAGCACTGTAGCTGAGCTAATTACACGGGCTAATTTCATTATCGTAGACTCAATTTAGAGTGGAAACAAAATGTGGGCAACAGAGCAAGTGTGACTCCACCAACTCAAGCCAACAGAAGCTTTTATGTGGATATACCAGTTTTGCTGCTCATGTAGTGCATAAAAACAATTCATGACATGAACATTTAGAATTAGACAATCAAACTTGGGGAAGCAGAGTTTGATTAGAGCAACAACTCAAAGGCAAAAGCTGATTGTGTTAAAAGTTTCTCGTCTTTGGAAGAAGTTGAACAAACTCTGCTTTTGTCAAAGCCGATTATGTCAGAGAGTGATCTACAAGCTGAGAGACGGCTTTGATGGGGATGAGGGCCGGCATCTAGATAGACATCAGGAACATGTGGAGAATCACAAGAGCTGACAGTCGCTCCTTTCCCCACAAAGCTGGACTTCTATTATCGATACAGGCAGACTATGAGAATAGGTGTTGAGCTGCCAAAATGAAGGTTAAATTCATTGCTAACAGCTGTGTGGTCAATAAAACTGTTTTAAGTGCTGTTTTAAATGGAAGTCTGTGCACCCTGGCTTCACCCTGCTGGATAAATCTGTCACCACAAGTTGTTCTTGTTTTCTTAGCCATGCCAGAGATACTTTTTAGCGAGCAATTCAATTATTCACTCGTCTTAACTGACGTGTTTTGCTTACACCCCTTTTTTTTTTTTTTGCTGAAGGTCTTTCAAGACATTGTCCGGCCCAATGTCGAGTGCTATTCCCTCTTGTCCTTGCTTCGTTGCTTCAAGTTGACTTTGAATTATTGAGCTCCATGGCAAAACTCATCTCTGTAACTTTAATAAATTAACACCCTCGAGATCCAACCTGAAATAACCGCTAAGTTAATTTGTCCTGTAATAAAAATATTCCACTCATGACTATGAACTGCCAGGGGTAAAATGGATTTTTTAGACTAATCACTATAAAGAATGTAGTTGCCTATGACATGAAAATGTAGCATTAGCACTGCTGTTCCATAAGGCATTATTACATTGTGATGAGGCTTAAAGTGTGGTCTGACTTTCTTTTAGTGGAAAAATAAATGTTGTGGTTAATTAACTAAGAACAATGAATGTTCAGTGGATAATGATTGTTCATGTAGTTCAGGGCGGAAAGACATTTTCATACTGAAAACTCTGTGTGGCACAGCTGTATTATACACTGACTCATAATAGCCTCTAGCATATGAGCTATACTTTCTGAATAAACAGATATCGTGAGAAAATTAAAAAAATGGCCACTAAGAATAGACTAAATCAAGAAGATGTGTGTTTTGCCACTGACAGATCGCTGTGGTTTGAAATTACACTGAAAGACAGAGGTTGCAAACTACAGAGATCCTCACTGGTGCAGAGGAAGTCAGTGAAACAGGATATGTACTGGTCAGCTCTTTTCTGACCTAAAGGTCAGAAATCTCTATAGAGCATTCTTTTTATAGGCTTAGATATCTGTGACCCTGCATATTGTGTCTCCATATTGTTGACTCTATGTAATTCATGCTAGCAGGATTGCTTTACTTATGGCAATGCTGGTGGGTACATTACTTTGGTCCATAGTGAGCTCACAACTATGTAATGAATTGCTATTAAATGTGTACAGGCAGGCATGGTCCCCAGTGGATGAATCCTGCTGTCTTTCATGTCATTATTTGATGTGTTTCTTGGTGGAAATACACTATATGGACAAAGGTATTGGGCCACACCTCTTAATCTTTGAATTCAGGTGTTTTCAGTCCCATTGCCACAGGTGTATGAAGTCAACCACCTAGCCATGCAGTCTGCCTTTACAAATATTTGTGAAAGAATGGATCATTCTAAAGAGCTCACTGAATTAGAGTGTGGTACTATAATAGGATGCCACCATTGCAAAAAATCAGTTTGTGAAATTTCTTCCCTCGTAGATATTCAGCGATCATTTGAAAGTGTTATTACTGCAAAGTGGAAGCGTTTAGGAACCACAGCAACTCAGCCATGAAGTGGCAGACCATGTAAAATTAGAGAGCGGGGTCGCCGAACACTGATGCACATAGTGCACATTGCAGACTCAAGAACTGCACAGTTCCAAACCTCCTCTGGCATTAACATCAGCACAAAAACAGTGTGTTGGGAGCTTCATGGCATGGGTTTCCATGGCCAAGAAGCTCTGTAGGTGTAATCTGAAGGTGACCCAGTACTTTTGTCCACTATATGGACAAAGGTGCTGGGTTGATTGAGTTGACATTAAATACACAGATTTACGTTTGCCTCAGGATGAACTTTAGCCTCACAATGTAAGTGATCCACTTTTTGTCTGCTGTCATCTTAAAGCTAAAGTTTTAATTAGTGCTGTATTTTGGTTTGTGCCCAAATCCTTGCAAAACTGTTGGCATCCCTTTTAGCCTCTTTGTGGATAAGATGGTGAACAAGGTAAAAACTACACCTGTTAAATATCAGCATGTTGTTGTTCTTATGGTGAGCATGTGGCTGACTTTAGCTCAAACCACAGTGAAAGTCACATGTTTTTAGTCTTGTTTTGAAACAGTATGAGAGGGTGAGTAAGAGCTCAGCATTTTCATCTCATCATCAGCTGAATAACACATTTTGCTATTTTTATCTGAAAAAATTCCATATGGTGGCAAATCAAATTGTTCTGAGAGCCAATTTAGTTTTTATTGTACCATAGACTGTATATAAAAGGTGGATGTAGGTCACGTCACCGTTTGGGTTATGTTCTCCTTTTGAAGCCTCTGTTTTGGCATCATGACCATTGCCATCTTGGATTTCTGGAGCCAGAAATGACCATATGTGGATGACTAAGTTACTGGCTAATGCTTGGATACTGTTAATTAGTGCTGAACAACATACATATAAACTGCAAGAATTTCACACCCCAAAACTGGAGCAGTGACTTCTTGGATGCTGCTGAGGTGGCGCTATAGACCATATAAAAGAAGCATGTAGTCACTGTGATAATATCCATTGGTTTGCAAAGTCCCATTTGGATGCTGCACGCTCATACGGTAGCTACCTGTCAATCAAATCAATCAAAATGAGCATCGTAAGACTCGAAACTAGCAACTGAAACTGAGCTGAGGACTGTTTTTCCATAGACTTCTATACAACCGGACTTCTTTTTGCAACCAGAGGTCATTAGAGAGGATGCAGGTTTAATGCACTTCCACGTTGGCTTCACATTTAGACCCAGAAGATGCATCCATCTCATGTATACAGTCTATGAGTGACCGGTATCAGACAGCTAGCAGCCTTGTAAGCATCCAGCTGTCACTTTAAGCCTAATGCCTTAATGCAATTTAAACAAGTGAGTCATTAAAAAAGAAAAAAATCACCCCCTACAGTTGATATGAAGGTGGAAATTAGCTATAGAGACAAAAATTGTTGCAAATCATTCTGTTTATTTCTACTTTAAAGATGGGTGTTTTAACATGGAAGTTCACGTGGATTGGCTCTCTTTTTCAAGCATGCCTCAAATGCAGTTTTTGCCTCTTCTGCATTAGCTTTATTTTTAGCCCAACTGGGGTTACCAATTTTCAGGGTTACCAATTGGCTTATACAGATGAGGCAACGTCACACTCAATATTATATTAAATGCAAACTAATGATTCTTTAATTATCTACTGAATTACATGACGGTCTAACATGATGAGATCACTTTGAAGAAGCAGTAGCCCATACTCCTCCCGGCCTTGATGACAATGTGTTTTTAATGGACATGGTAAGATGAGCGTGCAGGGCCAGTTTGTAGTGTCAACACCAACAGCAGGGAGAGAGGGAGAGAGAGTGTCAGGGTGTGTGTCTGTGGTGGGACGAGTCAGGCTTCAACAACCTGACAGGCTGTGGCTCATTAAACCCCCATCAGAAGCAGGAGGTCAAGACAACAGCCACATCTCAGGCAACACGTATTATGCAGAAACACAATGCAACTGTGTAGTTCAAACAGAATAATACTCCAAACCTATCAGATGTTTTATTTTTAGCATTTTAATCTTTACTGCTGAGAAGTTCCCAGAAATCTTTAGATAAAGCTTGAAGAGACCAACGGCTTATAGAGTTATTATTCAGGACTAATGCAGATGTTGTGTACAATGTGATTAGATGGAAAAAAGTTGCTTTTGTTTGTGTTCTCATCTCACGACACCCTTAATGCACTTTGTATTGCTGTGTTTTCTGTGTGGGCGGATGGCTGGCTGGCTTTGGAGAAGCAGGTCGACAATGTTGCTGCAGAAGGTTTCACAGTGGGGTAGAGAGAGAGAAGGGGAGAGAGGGACTGGGGGCATTGTTTGGCAAGACTGAAGCGATAAGCATAATTTCAGGCTGAAATATGCCGGCGTAAACAGCGCTACTTGTTTGAGTGTGTTTAATTCCAGTGTGCTTGAACAACAGTGACAGAAAGAATGAAATGCAAGTTGTGTGTTTTGGGATTCAGCCATTTCTCTAGTTTTGACTCATGTCGCCTGAGCTGAAGTCCTGCAAGGTCAAAGAAGTGAGTCCTACGCCAACCCTCAGGCAGTGTGGCGCCTCTCGATCTCCATCTGACCTCTGTTTTTCCCTTTTTCCCTCCTCTCCTATTACTCACTGAGTGCATTACAAAAACACAAACAATCCATCTGTATTTCTTTGTCTCATGGTTCTGCTTTTCATAATTCAATCTTGCTGCATTCCCTACCTCCCTCTTCCTCATTTATCTGTTTCTGTACATAGAAAAAAACCCCACTAAGGACCTCACTTCTTTAGTTGAGCAGCAGGAGAGAGGATGGAAGAGGATCTCTGTCAGATCTGCCAGTTGAATTGCCAGTCAACTGGAAAGGATTAGATATATCCTGTCCTTCTCTCACTCTTTGAAGCAGTCTTATTAGGCCTGTTGGGCCAGAGGACCCTAGGGGCCCCCTGCTAGGTCTGGGTCTGGTGCCATGCATGTTAACCCCACGTCGCCAAGGGTCACCACAGCCTTTTAAGAGGATTGCGTCTTGGTGAAGTGAAGTGTAATGGCTAATCACCTGGCCACACTGGAAGTGGAGATCAGTAGTATCCATTAGGGATATTGTATTTAAGAAAAACTGACTTAGTGGAGGTGTTCCAGAGTAAGTAAGAAATATGCTTAATGATGTTTGATGAGAAGATTGATATCACCATCATCTTGCTATAGTAATCCCGAAGCTTGAGCCAGAGGGGTAGGTAGCTTAGCTTAGCATAAAGACTGGAAACTGAGGGCCAAAGCTTGCCCAAAGGAAATTAAATCTGCCCACTGGCACATCTAAAGCTTTTTTCCACATGTTGTGTTTGTCTTTTTGATTCTGATATCCTGCCTTGTGTGGCTCTGTCTTACTGTGTGTTAAGGTGACAATGCTGCTCTGATAATGTCAGAGGAACATTGTCTGTTCTCTGGCAGCACAGCTGTCACATCACGGACGGCTC
>VUQI01001832.1:0-10179 GCA_015106735.1 Paratilapia polleni | reverse complement strand
ATTGAAGAGGATAAAAGTGGAGGAATTACATCCTTAAACTTAGTTACAGCACTTTCAGAAAGACATCTACTGTAATAAAATTTATTCCCCACTGCTGTGTAATCCATTATTGTAAATTCAAAAGTTACTAAGAAATGATCAGATAAAAGAGGGTTTTCAGGGAATACAGTTAAATGTTCAGTCTCTATGCCATATGTCAGGACAAGATCCAGAGTGTGATTAAGGCGGTGGGTGGGCTCATTTACATTTTGAGAGAAGCCAATCGAGTCCAATAATAAATTAAATGCAGCATTGATGCATCTGATGAATTAAAGTAAAAAATGTAAGGGCTAGCATGTGTGCAAGTTGAAGTCTGACTACTGTAAATTCTAGAGCTGCAACAACTAGTCGCTTAGTTGAGAGAAAATTAGTCAGTTAGTGTTGGTGTATTCCACTTTTCCTGATTTGAGCTTCTCTAATGAGTCTTCAATGCATATATCAGTTAATTGAAATTTTGGATTTTGGAGAAACTAAAGACATCGCTGTGGTCCCTGAGAGATTGTGAATGGCATTATTTTGCTGTTTTTTTAAAAACAAAATACAGTTAATGTGTTATTTTATTGATCAACCTAAGCCTCTGTGGATAAGAAATATTTGAGAGAATTTTTGAAATATGACAAGTTTCCTTGTTCAGTCTCCTTGTTCAGAATAAGAGGGAGATATAAGGGCGAGTCTGTAAACACTGGTGTTACTGATCCTGTTCTAAAACCCTCAAATGCACATATACCAAATTTAATGCAACACAAATGAAGCACAATAATGCTACAGTACTACCAGGTGGTCTGGGGGCTAAAAATGAATCTCACACAGGGTTTAATCACTAAGATATAATAAAAAAAAAAATCTTGTGTGTAAGGCTGGCTCTTTTGTATATTACACTTTTGCTTCTCCACATTGTCATTCAATCCAGTTAAAATATATTTGAAAAGTTTTCAAGGACCCCAGCTCTTCATCTTTCCCAGATGCTCACACTTTAGATGGAAGCGTACCAGACATTCCCCTTCTATATGAACTTTTATCACGTATACATCTCCAGTGTACTGTAAGAAAAGCCATGTTGCCTCATTGTATGGCTGCAGTGGGCTGCCATGTATGAGTATAGTCACTATGTGTTTTTCTTACACCGTCTTGGGCAGGCTTTGTGAGCATATACACAAGAACAGACATCTGCACATAGGTTCACGTCATAGCAGTCCACTGTGTGTGTATCACCCCAGAAAACATGGATTGTGTCATAATGTGGCTCTACATGTATTCACCGTGGATTAGTCTAAGCCTATTAATAATGCAGGCCACATGGACGAGCTGTGAAAACACATATTTTTTTTCTAGTTTTATAAGCTCTACTCTTCTTCTTGGCCTTACACTTTTATAAAAGGCACAGTCATAGAGTAAATCCGCTGCCCACGGACAATGAGTTCTTTAAACGTCTAAAGGGAGTCTGCAGCTGGATAAGTGAATGAATGAGTTACCCCTCTCTTCCCTGTGCCTGTCCTTTTCATATTCATCAACCTTCTCCTTTTCCTTCTTGTTCTCCATATTCTGTGGAGCTCTGCAGAGCCCTTGGTGATATTTCTATATATAGAAAGAAAAGGAGGAGCATTATTAAGAAAAATAGAGTGCCTTTTAGTGGGCTGTCCCGGGGAGCTTGCTTGAGCGCTCTGTTTTTGAAAGGGTTAATGATGCACACAAGGATTGTTTTTGTCTGCGTTGGACTGACTCAGGGTGACGAGGTCGAACCTTGGCAGACTGAGACAGACTTCCTCAATTAACCACAACACCTTCTGGCTAAATGCTCTTTGTGAAAGGACAGACTTTCTAGCACCTTGCTTCTTTCTTTGAATGGCTATGAAGTTTAAGAACTGAGCAAAAAGTGAAGAATTCAGAGTGGAAATCTATGAAAAAATTCTGTAAGGTCTAGTTTATGTCCTGGTAAACCATTGAAGTTGCAGTTATTCCTCTCTTCTCATCCATTTGGATATGTTTTCAGTCCACAAGATTGAGAACATAACCAATTGAAAGCTATGGGACAATTCCAGAAGAGGTCTATTGTCCCGTTCCTGCCCCCAAACAGCCAGTCAACATCCAAACCAGGAAAGATAAAAGCCAGTTGTGTCGTTGCACTGATGCAAGTTCACAATTTAGCAGGCATGTGTGTATTTATTAGGGATGGCCATGACTTTCGAATATTCAAATAATAACTGAATTATAACAAAAAATCAAACAGTTTCTGCAACTGCTTCTGGTTATAAAATATGTATTTTCTCTTATATTTAATGGTGAGATATAACATGCACCTAGACATTGTATGCCAGCCGCCATTAAACGATAAAAATATAAGGAGAATGCACTATTTACTACCAGGCATAGGACCGAGAAGGGATGGGGGTGGTTTTTGAATCGTTTTGAATAATCAAATAGTTTACAGTGAATATTGAATAGTATTTCTGCTTGAAATGCAATCCCTCATATTTATCCTTATGGCAGTAAATATGTAGGTCAGCGTATTTTTTTTTTTCCATAATATGATTTCGCATGGGATTTGTTTAAGTCCTGGCTGGCTTTTCAAACTCATTTAAGGCTAAGTCACCTAGCTTTTTGACTGGATATTCTATACATGCAGTTTTTATGCCTCAGTCTTACTAGCCTGAAATAACTGCCTGGAGGGGTTACCCAGATCGCTGCCCAGTGGTGAGACTTGCCTGTAAGGACTTTGGTAACTATCATTTCTAATACAGAAATGAAACCAATTAGCTTGACATGATAATGATTGCACCATAGCAAGAGCACTGTTTCATCCTTTTCTTACACGTTCTTCATGGATTTGTGGTTCTGCTTTGGCATTTCACAAGAGGTCTGTCATGCCTGCTTACATTTTCTAAATTTTGATTGGACAATGGCTGCTCGAGGGATGCGTTTAGCTAGGAAACGGTCTGTTGATGGAAGTTCTTAAAAACAAGCCATGCTGATCAGTGGATAAAAATGTTGCTGTCTTTCTCTGGTCAACTGTTTGTAGAACTAATAGAGATGCTATAGTGGAGCTAAGCATGGTTCAGAGAAAAGGGGGGGTTGCTGGGAGCAGAGCATAGCAGGTGCTGCCAGTCCATGGGGGCATATTTGTGTACTCTGCTCACTCAGTGGGAACATTTTAATTTGATCCCTTTGTTTCTATAAAACAGGTCAGGATTTGTTCTGCCCCTGGGCAATTTGTGTCAGTGCTCGTAAAGAAACTGTTGTACAGATGCAAGAGTGGTGTGTTGTCAGAATCAGTCATCAAGCTGTGCTCTGTGTATTTGGTTAGAAGGTGTTGTAAGTTTTCATTTTGAATTCATTTGCACCACACCACATACTTTGAGGCAGTGTAAACACTCAAGAAATAACACCATGCCACACTAAAAAAAAAATAAAACATCTTGCTTTGGGCTCCATGATATTAATCTAATGCACATTCTTTCATTCTGAGGATAATAATGACAAGTCTTTCAGTTGATGGAAGTTTATTCAGCATGCAGCCTGTGCTTGCCACAGATAACGACAGTATTGTTTTTTTTCCACAGTGGAAAATCTGCGTACGTCACAGTGGAATGTTCTCTATTCTGACTTTACATGCCTAAAGTTACAAGTCAGTTGCTCTCCTAAACCAATTTCATTCCTCAATAGCACTTTATGTATCCATTCAAAAGAAATAAATAAAAATTAAGGTTTGCATGTCAGTAAACGCAAGCAGATTGATCGACAAATCTGCACAATCATGTTGGAATATGTCTTGTTTTCCTTTTAAAACTATTTTTTGAAATTTTGGCTGTGTAGACTGTTCCAATTCTATTCCTGTGCGTGACACTTCCAGTGAGAGGTTTCCCTCTAATTAATAGTCCAGAGCAGTGTGTATGAGTGCTCTCAGACAATCATTAGGCAAGAACTGTGACTGATGAGTGATTTTAAAGTCTTTATAAGCAGCACGTCCTGTACTGATTACTGATTTATTTTTTGTTTTGGAGAGTCCTAATAAAACATTAAGGCAACCCTGCAAAAGCCTCTTTTCTCTCAGCATTGTTACTATCACTTGCATAGTTCAGCTCTAACATATTAATGTCTTTTTGGAAAAATTACCTTTTTTTTTTAATCAATTGTCCCTTTTAATTTGCAATTTTTCTTATTTTCAGACTTTCCATAACATTCTGTGAATAATCAGTACAGTGTGGAAGATTAATTGGCTAAACAGATCCTTTTATGTGTAATCAATGTTAGCTGGATGGTGCATTACTTTGGTCTGCACTGAAATGTCTTATCTGTCAAAATTTTGTATTGGAATTCTTACATATCCACTCCTACCTAAATCGGATTTTAAAATTCAGAGATTTAATTCCTATTGTTTACTTTTTTGTTCCTTTGCACATCTCCTGTGTAAAATCTGCAGAAAATGTGCATAATCTTTGTGAGAGTCTTTGTTTTTACAGTTTCTGTCAGTTTTGGTTCAGGCTTGCTGTGACTGTGAGACCACCCTTCTGCCTCACTATCATTCATTCAGTGTGGTGTAGAACTTGCAAAAGCAGCACTCCTGCTGCTTGTCAGTTTCACACTCAAAGCATTCCCAGTATCCATATGTAGCTGCTTGTTGTCTTTTGGTGAAAATGCATCTTTTGGTGAAAGTGGCTTCAGACCTGGTCCTTGTCTTCAAAGCAACCATTTCAGAGGCAACAAGATTGCAAGTTCATTGCATACAGTCGCAATAATTGTGGTCCTGCCGCAGTCTCCAACCACTGTTTTCCCTAGTGTGACTGGACTATAGCATAAATAAAGCCTCCCTCGAAATCTGTGCTTTATTATGAGCAGCCATCCAGTTTGTCAGTACATATTTAAAGCATACCTGTTTGAGGTAACATCACTGTGTGTCAGCTTTAAGTGTGTTGTTAAGCGCTGAGCATTGCACATTTATCTGTAGGCGCATGTCTTTATTGCAGCTTATGCCCAGCTTTGGTTTGCTGCTTGCACTTATCAGTCCTGCTAACTCTTAGCAGGTAGCATGTATGTGCTAACTAGAGACACAAACTGAGCTCACAGTCATTGTTTTGACAGACTGAACCAAACTCTGAAATCCAAGCAGGCAGATACAAGATAATTTTGTTAAGAAAAGAGGATCTATTTTTTCCAGATAAAGTTTCAACTTGGGTTTGCAGTTGTGTGTCACTACTGAATTCACATCCAGTCGTGAACATTCAGAAAAGTTACTACAGTGTAAGACCAGGGTGCCCTTGCAGTTGAGTAGATTTGGGTGAAGGCCTGCTATGCTGTCAATTTAGCTCTGGCCCTCATCTTATCTGGAAAGTGTCAGTAGTAAGTTCATCACTTGCATTCAGATGAGACCCTTTCATACTACAATACCCCTTTATATCCCTTTATATCTCACTTGGTGCTTGTTTATGGACGCTGATAATTAAAAATACAACATGGGCATTAATTGTGAATCATTAATGTTTTATCTCTTAGTTAGGAGGCTCCTCTTGTGTCACTTTGGCTTTTTCTTTCAGTCAGTTTTTCATCTGCTTGTTTGCCTAAGAGAAAACCCTCTGTGGGCCAGTGCATGCACAGCAACAGACACACACACTCCCTTTTTATTCCCAGGGTTGAGAAATTCTCTCTCAAGGCAACATGCTTTCTCACTCAGACCAAGTGGTGATGAAAGATGTGCCTAAATTAGGATGTCTTGCTTTAGCAGTGCAGGTGTAAGTTTTTAGCGCCTCTTCCAAATCTTACACATTTCAAACGTGCACTGCATGGTGCTGAACCTTTCATTATCAGTTTTTTTTTTCTTACAGAAAGAGTCTCGCACTGCCATTGACACCTTATATTGCAATATGTGATTAAGCCTGGCGGCATGTCCTTTGAGGACATTTCCACATAGCTTTTGTTTCTCTTAAGTGAAAATCTTTTCAGGTTTCCTCAAGAGTATTAATGGGTATTAAATTAAACTCATCAGTTAAGAATATAGAGTCAGTGGTGTACTTATTAATGCCATGCAGTGGTAAAAAAAATACTGGCCTTCAAACCTGACAGCCACTGGATACTTCATTTTGTCTTTAATGTTAAAGTGGCTCTTAAAATATATTCCTGAAGGACATGCCTGTGGGGGGAAAAAATTCTACTTTTAATTCTACTTGTAATTCAAATGAATTTGGACTTAAAAAAAAAAAACATATTAAAAAAAATGACTTTCTCCTAATAACACCTGCTTCCAAGTACTCCAAGTCTAGCAGTACTCGTTGCAGACAAAGTGAATTTACAAGGATGATTGCCATTCGAGTGAAAGCTGTGTCGTAACCCAACCTGATGACCTAAATGGACAGAGTGGAGTGCTTTCAGGCAGTGACAATGACCCACACGCATGCCTAAGACGTGCTGCCTTTAAATGGCAGTGTAAATGCTAGTGAAAGTCTGGGAACAACACTTTCAGTAACACTGGTTTGTTTGGGATTAGTGGACCAGATGGCTGCTTCTCTGTGCACTTCCATTTAAATGTTTGCAGTTGGCTGATTTGTTTGTCTGAAGACACTTACAATGAGTACAGTAGTAAAATAAACAAAGCATTACTCAAGTGAGCAATGGTCAAAGCCAAAGCAGGCCACTGCAGTTGCAAATATTACTGTGGTGCTTAAAGAGCTTTGTGAGAAATAACGAAAGCGAAAGTGGTGAAAAGAATTAGAGCTAGGGACTGCGTAGCCTTCAAACATGGCATGATTACACAAAGACCTCTCTAATGAGAGATCCACGCTTCAGAGGGAAGTGCTTAGTCTTACGTAAAAGGAATGTGTGCCACTTGCTTTTTGAGCACTTCTGTTTTTGTGTTGCATTGAGCATCTTTTGTTGCAGCTTGTTCCCTTTCTCTGGTCAACACAGAGGTCTTTGTTTGGATTTGATGACCAGCCATCGCATAGTTCCTGTCAACAGTAATGTGACTCTGTCTCTTCACGTTTCAGAAATAAAGGATTATTTTATTTCTTTCGAATTAAACATATTGTTCAGTCATTACATTTTCTATCATTTGACTATTTGCAAAGCGACTATACAAACCACAGAGCACTCATCAAGAAAACATCATCATCTCAGAGAAAGTTGTGCAGTTTTCTAGACTTTTGTGTGAAGTACGAATTTGTTGTTTTTTTTAATAAGAATTTTTAAAACATTCCTGTTTACACTGCCGTGCATGTAAAAATTTCATTCTTTCCTTTGTCATGCCTGAATGTACTGTTTTGGAGGTTTTTGTGTGTTAGCTGGAAGGAGATGCAGCCATAGTAATACATGACTTTGTGAAGGGACTTTTTAAAGCAATGTTTTGCTAATTTAAAGACAAGATGGTCCGTTCATTATAATAAAAACTGTAAGTTGCAGCACTGGTAAGAATGTTCACCATTACGTGCTGTGTTTTAACAAACAGGAAAAAAAATTGGACCGGTCCTGAAATATTTGGTTAATGTTGATTTTTTTTTTTTTCTCCCTTCATGTCAGTTCATTCCTGTCTCCCTTTCCCGTAAAAAGAAAATTAAAAGTACCCAGCCTGATAATAATATAATTATTTAAATTATTATACAAAAATGCCAAAAACCCATGTTTCAGTTGTTCAAATGTGAATATGTGCAGGTTTTCTTCTTCTTAAATTGGATACTTTTGGGATTTAGCTTGTTGATAGGAGTTAAAAAAAATAGACCAGGACAATTAATTCATACTAATAAAAACCATTGGGAGTTAACACTCCTGTACACTTTCGAAATGGTCCTGATATTACTAGAGCAATTTGGCTCTGAAATTCCCAGAGAGCTCCTATTGTATAGTCTTAAGTGGGTATTGACAAAGTAATGAAAGATGGATGACCTTCTTAAGTGGTATTATACTCTGGATTCAAAGTCATATTCCTCACCATGCTCATTTGCAACATTAGATGTTGATATGTTAGTTGTAGTGTTATGTGCTGTACTGTAAACTCTCTGTAACTAACATCCATAATTTCTGAACTAATGGTACGACCACGGTTTGTTAGGTAAGAATAACTCTTAATCATCGAAAGCATGTCACATTAAGATGGGCTGCTTCATTCACCGGCTCATGCAAAAGAGGTGTTTCTATCCCACAGAGGAGCTTTGTATCCTCACGATTTCCAGACTGCAGAGCAGAGTGCTGCAGACTCCAGTGGAATGTGTCAGCAGGCAGGCAGGCAGCGCTAGTGGTTTTTGGAAGGAAGATGTAGCAGTCCTATTACTCACCTCTGTAGCAGGGATAGTGCTGTGTTGTGCCTCCCAGGGGTTCGGTTCAGTCATTGGTGCACACTTTATTACCTTGTTCTGTGGAGGTGTGCATGTGCATTTGCTGCAGAGCCCTTTGCTCTTAATTTCTGTATTGCACAGATTTTTTTGTATTCCCAGAACGGTTTATGCTGTTTAATATATAGTTTTTGTATCAACCTCTAAAAATTGCCTCTGTGTGTTTTAAATAAATATGTGCTCTTCCCACGGGTTGTATATGCATATCAAGCTTGATCCTTCTGCTCTTCTTCTTGGGCACCAGTGCTGTGATGATTATGCTGCTGTGCTATCTTGCTGCATTGGCCACAGATGTTGTTATGACCCCAGTGGATAAAACAGGTTTTCCCTTAATTATTTGAGCAACATCTGGGCACAAGACAGAGAAGCAGCAGAGGAGGACGTTTGTCCTGGAGGGCGGTCGTCCGTAATCGAACCGTAAATAAGACATGGCTCAGGGGATGTGGGAAGGTTGTGCAAGCAAGCGTGGGTTTGTATGTGGGCGAGAGGCCATTTCAATAGAGTGCGCAGCAGGGCAGGGGGAGGGGAAGAGGTGGAATCTGCCATATGGATGAGAGAGAAAGACAAAGGGAAAAATAGATGGGAGGAGAGGAGGAAGGAGAAAAGGGGAGAGACTCAGCGGCCCACGTCAACTCACTTAATGCTCCCTGTTGGCCCCAGGGATGCTGACAGTACAGTTTTGTTGATTCATTCCCCTTCTCCAACTAGTTCCCCTGTCTTTTGCAGTCAGTCTCTATTCCTGTTGCCCTTGTACTGCTCTGTTTGTAACGCTCCAATCTGTCTCCTCGTCCTCTAGTATGACCTTGTGAAATTGGAGCCTTCCCTGTCATATCATCAGGTCTGCTGATGCATATGCCTTATGCCACAGAGCGTCTTTGTCTTCACAGTCAAAACTGTGCACATTATGTAATCTTCCCCACAGGGTAGGAGGTGAAGGGTAAAGGCAGTGTGCCACAGGGATGGGTTACAAAAAGCTGATGGATGGATGTGATTGCTCTAAGTAGAAAGTGTCCTTTCTTGCAGACTGTCCTGCCACATTTAACACTGGAACTGCCTGGATTAATATATTCAAAAACTGCCACAGGCTCACTTGACACCCATGGAGCTTAGTAGGGCTGTAGTCATCTTGGTCGCCTGAAATTATACCTACCCTTCAACAAATTGATCTGACTGGTATTGGATGTGCCGGCTGTTATACAACTGTTATCAGACCAAACATGTAATATGTTACTGTGCAAAAGTCTTGACTCACCCCTTATTACTTTATATTTGGCTTCCAAGGAGTCAGACTTTCTTGTAACCTTTTAAAGTGGTCTTGAGCAATAGTTCTCCAGCCTTTCTGAAGCTCTTTCAAAGTTTTTTTTTTGACATTGGCTGCTTTTTCACTCATTTTCAGTTGTACCTGAACACTTTTAGAGGAATTTTTTTTTTGTTAAGCTACTTAACACTGACCTATGAATCACTCAAGCATAAAAAGGCACCTAGCTCAAGTTATGTGTCTACACATAACAGACAATTTAGCAAAGAACCAGTTTTGTAAAGTTGTATCTTTAGGCATTTTGTTACTAGCAGCCTGTCACAAAAACACATAATTTGTTCCTTTAGTTAAATCTACAAAGAATTGCCAAAGATGACACAGTTTGACAGGCATAAACTAGTATTTTTGTACCAACAAGGTAATTTCCAAAGAGCTATTAGCTAAAAACTTGGCATATGCAGGGTGTGCAATGTGTCCCTAAAAAAAAAAAAAAAAAAAAGGAGAAAAAAAAAAAAAGGGGGGAAAAAAAAAAAAAAGGCCAAAAAAAAAAAAAAAAAAAAAAAAAAAAGA
>VUQI01001831.1:4495-29033 GCA_015106735.1 Paratilapia polleni | reverse complement strand
CATCTTTACCAAAAAAAAACAAAAAAAAACAAAAAAACCACACAAACACAAAAAAAAAAAAAAAAAAAAATCTAACCTGATCTAACCTAATAGCAAATTTTCCCCTGCTGGCTAACTCTCACTGCAGCTTTGGATATTTGCTCAGCAATATGTTGCCCCTCATTAATTGAGTGAGCATTGACCTCTTGTATTTGTTTTCCACTGGAATGCAACCTTACCAATATTGGTCACTTACTCCACAATATATTACCTTGTGAGAGATTTATAGAAGAGACCAGAAAATAAAAAAAGGTAGGTCATCTTTTTTTAAACTAAATATACCTAAGCCAGAGTTCTCTTCAAATATGAATGTGAAAAAGACAGAGTGGTACAATAAAGTGGCTTTCAAGACTGATGGAATATTACTGCACTTCTTTATTTATGTGGCAAAATTATTATAGTGTGTTCTTGTAAGTAAAGCAGTAGAATCACTTGTTTTCACACATTAAACAAATGTGGACAACCCCCATTCCTATGGTTAAGAGTGACGGTCACCTGTGGACCCTGCTGTGCATCAGGACACGTTCGGAGCTGCAGAGTGTCACGCAGCATGAGTCACACAGCACACAGCGTCGCTTCACTCCACCTCAGTGGAAAAGCAGAACGTCCACAAGGCAAACGGTGATGAACGTGCTCCTCCAAGAATGAAGATGAAAAAGCAGCTGGAAAATGTGCTTCTGCTCGCCCCAATTTAAAGTTTTCCACAACTTTTTTTTTCTTTTTTCAGTGGGTCATTCTGAACAAGTGATGAAAGCACAGGAGAACGGATGACTGAACACAAAGTCTACATGTGTGTGTGTGTGTGTGTGTGGGAAAGAGGGGGGGTTAAAGAGGCATATGGTTTGCAGAGAGCACATTTGAGACTGAATGTAACACAGGGGCTCTTAAATCAGTCTGTGCCCCAAGAGAATACACTCAGAAAATGAGATGTCTATCTGTGCTACTACCACGGCTGGCTGTGAAAGACATCAGTTTAGACCCAAGTTTAAATCACTGTCATTGTTTTATTTGCTATGGGTCAGTTTCAACTCTGTGATTCGTACATCTGCGCACAAGCTAGTTTAAACAGGTGAATCCAGTTTTAAATCATACAATCAGTGGAAATCATCTTCTTTAATTTGACAGATTATCTTGTTACAGCGGCTTTCGCTTAACAATATTTGTCAGATAAGGAGCTCGGCTGGACCCATGTCTGTTAATCTGTATTTTTCAAATTGCTTTAGACAGATTGTTTGACTTCTTCGCTTTTCTTTCTCTCATTAATCTTGATTCCAATTTGTAGTTTTACTAGGGCCACACATGATATCCAGATTTTTGGGCTAGTTTTGAAACAAGACGGACCACCCAGAAGTGTTTCTTTCTACTATAGCTTTCTAAAATCCACCACACAAATCGCTCCAATCGAGCAAAAGACACATTAAAAACTAATCGGATGGCGATGACACACGGTAGTCGTGCAAGGCCTTATTTGCAAAGCAGATGGAAAGCCTTGGCCTGTCCAACATTAATTATAATCACATTCAGGGAGGAAGCCATCCCTCCTCCAGGGCGGTTAGGACTCTGTGTACGGCTGGAGGAGATGGCAACCTAATCCCCTGGTCACCGCAGAAATCTGAGGGAATCGTCAAAGGATGGACAGGACGTGATTAATCAAAGTGGAGAGCCAGATGTGCAACAACACAGGAGTATAAACCAAAAACTCACACAGCAAAGGAGTACCAAAACCACAGACACACAAACACCATGCCGCCACCATCACATTCCCCCACAGAAGCCAACAAAGGGGCTTCGATATTTGAGACCAAAACGACGGCCTACTCATGTCTGAATATCTGGTTTTCATCACTACAAATTGCAACACCAATCCTCAGAGGACCAATAAGTAGAGAAGAGTGTTCTACTTCAGTCACTCCAAACTAATTCAGTTCTTTATTTGTGGTATTGAATGACTGTTAAATGGTTTGGAAAGGTGAGGGGCAAAAATATTTACAGGAATTCTTGTTTCAAGAAAAGTTTGAGTCAGAAAAAAAAAACATGACACTACATTCCTCAGCAGTGATCTGTTCCCACTGCTCTCCTGGCCAGATTATGACAATGCTCCGAGTTCCCAAAAAGAATGCCAATCAATCTGGATTTAAGCCTCCTTGTCCACCAGCGTCTGAATCTGGCAGCGCGTCTGTTTATCTTGAGGCGCTCTGTTTAGAGTCTCCCAGTAAACACTGTAGCTCCTAATGGAAGGAAGGGCTTTGAGCTTTTATGTCCCAAACTCGTTATGATTAAAGTGTCCCTCTTTATCATCACTCGAGCTAATTAAAGACAAATCTGCTTGGGAAACACAAACAGCGCGACGCGATTTACGCACAGAAACCGCAACTCATTGCTATGGAGGTCAACGGCAGGAATAGCCCTTTATATATAAATACCAGCGGTGGTGGTTGATGGTTTGCTGAGGATACTAGGTTCATTTTCCCGAGAAGACATAAATCATGGCGTAGATTGCACAGCAAGACTGACCACAGAATTTCGGTCCTATAAATGAGCTGAGGAGGGCGAATCTACCCGGAGAAAGAACGTGTAACAATAAATTACTCTGAAACAATACAAACCTCATCAGTTTTTCTCAAACCACATCGTAGATGAGTTTGTTATTTGCTCTCCCCGTGGTTTACACAATGGGTTAGTTCATTATCCGACGCTAAAAGCGCGTAATTGTGCGTCTGCTTTGTGTAGTGCACTGTGTTCAGAGATGTAAGCCCAATGTTAAAAGTAGATGAATTAAAAGAGCCAAGTTATGAGTCATTTTTAGAATAAAATCCCCATACAGTCGCGTCATTTTGTCCAATTATACTCCTGTCTGTCCAGGTACTTTCATTTCACTTCAGCTTTGCTTGTGTCCAACACCTGTTCACCCTTTTTCGGTCTCGTGTAAAATAGGACGCTTGATTCATTCAAAACCACTCGACACAATCACAGTTACGCACAAAAAATCCCCAGATCAAATAGAGTTTTTGCAATAACTCACCTAAATTAACGAAGCTCATCACCATGTCTGCATCATTTAGAAAGGCAGTTTCTTGATATGTTGCCAGGGGAGGGCTCTGGGTCGTCCGCATGGACTGATATCGCTCCAGCCTGCTTTCCACTCGGCTTTTCTCCTCGCTAGATATAGTGTTGTATAAGTCCAACATGAAAAGTGGAGCGGAGTTGTACTTTCCGTTTGACAAATGTGGTCTCGGTCTGTGCGGCAGCCCCAGGATGGACAGGATCTCCTTTTGCATCTCCCTCTTCTCGTGCGTCCGCAGCCGCCGGTGGATGAAACCTTGTTGAACTTCGTTGTTTCCATCCAGTGAATAATTACTCCCCGCGACTGTGAACATGCAATAATAAGCGCTCCACCACAATCCGACCAAGGCAAGCCAGCAGAAGGTCATCGTGTTGTCCCGCTGTGCTCTCCGGAGTCCCAAGTGTACCTGGCTTGGAGCTTCAGTCGCCTATCCGAAAGTGAAATGCGCGTAATGGTAACCAAAGTCCGTCCGAGCGCGCTGTTATCTGTCGCAACCAAAGATCAAAAGCAAAAAAAGAGTCGTGTATCAGGCCATTTGAAATACTCCCTAAAGCAAGATGCGTATAGTATCGGCACAGCGTTCATTTCTGATTCTCGTAGCGCGCTTTGCTCCTTCAGGATAAAGTGCACCATGTGAAACTTAATTCTGAGCGCTCCGGTAAGTCGGTCAACAGACACTGTTTGATGCGACATTTGCCAGCAGAGGAACAACTCCTCTGACAGAAGCCATGTTACTTAAGCCGATATATTTACTCGCCTGAATTTATGGTTTTTCCAAAGCTGCGCACTGGGTCCTTCAACAGTTGACGGGCACCGACTCCTACAGGCGGAGTTTCAGAGTCTAACAAGGATCAGCAGGTTGCAGTCCATAATATGTGTGCGTGCGCGTGGACGTGTTCAGTGCTAAACCGCCCACTCGGTGCGCTCTTAGCCAGAGGTGGAGCCTTCAGGGTCCAGCTACAACTTAACATCATATTTCCATATTTTGTTCGCAGCGGAATAACAGCCTGACTGTTTTAATAAACCACTCAAGTTTGTAGTGCATGTAATGCGATCATCATTTTGCAGTTTCTGTCAGGACTTATTGATATTTGGGTTACACTTCTATATGTAATCAATGGTATTGCTGGGGTCGATCTAAAACGTAATTAGGTTTGAATAGTTCCGCTTTGGCAGCTTGGCTCTCCTGAAAGTTACATGGAAATGTCAAACCTACTGTGCTAAAGCGTGGACCACATATTTACACTTTCAGAACGAGAGCTGCAGAGTAAATGTTGTCCAGTTAAGGCACGACCCCTGACGATGGAGTCTGAAACAGCAACTGAAGCCAGCGCTGCACCTACAAACGAGAAGGGCCCACGCCTTCCTGTTAGTGCCACTGGAAATGCGAATAAATTGCGCAATAGGTAATTTGTCCGAGATGACTCTTGGAAAACACAGACCTGTCGTAAGAATTTTTCCTTTTTTTTTTTTGTTCTTCAGTCTGCGGTGGTACATTTATTTTGAACTTAAACAATAAAGTAAATATTTAGTTCCTAGTTTCAGCTTTGAGTGGGTTTAAATCAAAATAGAAGGAACCGTGTGGCAGATATAACCTTTTTTAGACAATACAGTGCTCAAAGTTAAAGGGCTCAGAAATATTGGCATGGATACCCATAGATTTAGTGAAAATCAAAATATTTAACATTTAACATCCTCATGAGTTGACAACTATGCAATTTCTTCAACCCACAGACTTCAGGAGACTTCACTGCAGCCACTTTCAGCTCTTGCTTGCTATTATACCTCTTCACTCTGAAAACCTGGCTGGCTGTAATTTTAAATCCTGCTGAATGGTGAAATGTTTTTTAGTAAGTTTGAAGAATTTGTATGAATTCATCATGTTGCTTCAGTCATTTGTGAAATCATCGATAAACAACTGCATGCCAATTCCGTTATAGCCAAAGACATACTGAGGTTATGCTTTGGGTCATCAGCTGTTCCTTGTTTTTTTTCTCCTTCCACATTTTTTCAGTCTCTTTAACTTTAACTAACCAACTTTGAGCCAGATTTTTTATTTACTTTGCATGCAAGGCCACCTCTTTGCTCCTCATATGACAACAAGTTTTTCTTTTTAACCTGTCCTGTCTGGCAGCTTTAGCAAGCAGAATGATGAACTGAATGCCCTGTTGTGCCAAACACATAGGAGCTCTATAAACTCTCTATAGGTTCCTCTTAGTCCATTTCTTTTTGTTTTATTGTCTTTGCTCCTCATATGACAACAAGTTAATGATAACTCTCATTTAACTCTGAGCAACATGTGGGCTCTTTTGTGAATGAAATGATGATGAAATGAGACAGATGCCCAGGAGGCGTTCATATCTAGGAGTTTGTTCTTTGTTCTTGCTTTTGAACCTTTGCAATTTAACCCCCCTCAAATTAAAACTGAAACCTGGAACTTTTATGTAATATCTATAACTATATTTCAAATCAAATGTGCTCAAACACAGAGCCTGAATAATATATGTTATGGTTTGGACTGTACATGTGCAGTGCTACACTATAGGTCCTTAAATACTTAAAAGCACGCCTGCATCCGAAATGCCATACTATGCACAAATACTCATGTACACGTGTACTTTTTCCTAACATACATTTTTTGTAAATAAACAATAGTATGCATGTATCTTTTCAGACAGGATACTTGCATTCACGTCACTTCCTGAGACATGCCCTCATTTCAAATGAATCGAGTAATGATGAATCAATTTTTAAAAAGTACAGTACACTTTTCAAAGTCAAACCATAAATTTAAACCTTATAAAATGATGGGTGATTGACGTTATATCCCAGCTGCCTTGATCACCATCCAGCAATGTCTGTTATGTGCATCACTAATACATTGCATTGTGCTGCTGCAGTGAACAGTGCTTGCATACTCCGTAATATTCCCCTGAAAACAGAAGTGGACCTCAAGTACTATTGGGCAGATACTAAGGTTTCAGATATACTAAGAAAAAAAAATCTCACACGCTATTTTAGTGTACTAAATCATATGTTACTGCCGTATTTCGGACACAGCCTAACTGAACTTGGCTAAATGTGTTCCAGAAATGGAAAAGGAATTCTTTTAAATTCTTATTTCCCCCTCTTCTGTCTTTTCCTGCCCTCCACTCCTTTCACCCTAACCTGTGTTATGTCTTCCTGGTCCCTTTAGTCTGTGATGGTCCGGATGATAAGGTCCAAAGGTGTCCATATCGTTCTGTGTCTCTGCGACTGCTGCTGCCAGAGCTTATCTAATCTGTATGTGAAGAGTGAGAACCAGCATCAAAGCTACACATACAATCACCACAGGCGCGCACACACATACTGCTGGGTAGCTTCCAGACTAAATAACACACCACACAGCTGAAACAAAACGTAATATAAGGAAAAGGCTTGTGTTTTTCAAATTCAGCGTATTCACTCGGTAGTTTTAATATTGCAGTTTTCTAGAGCATACCATACCAAAGACTTTAAAACATTTTCCCTGTCTACTGACGTGCAAAAACACTTGTCAGAGATAAAATTATGTGTTCTGAAATGTGTGTGTGAGAAAGAGGCGACTGACTGATCCGTCCCTAAAATAACAGAAGCAGGGCTGAAGATGCTGTGCTGAGCTGACGGAGAACCAGCTCTCTCATGGATGTCATTTATCAGCTTTTTCAGTTTTTCTTGGAATCCAAGATCCCATTTATTTGACCTGGAGCTTATTCCTGATTTATATCACAGGCTGCGCAGTTAAGCCGAGTTTGAGCAAAAAAAAAAAAAAAAAAAAAGTTTTTTCACTGGGAAGGATTCTGTGAATGGTGACTTTTTTTTAAGATGCTTTTTTGGCTTGAGCACTAAACACAGGAACAGGGAAACA
The DNA here is from genome assembly GCA_015106735.1 of Paratilapia polleni. Lineage (NCBI taxonomy): Eukaryota > Metazoa > Chordata > Actinopteri > Cichliformes > Cichlidae > Paratilapia > Paratilapia polleni. Next base: position 22,044 of record VUQI01001831.1, on the reverse strand, counting down.
GTCTGGATAAAACTATGAAAGGAAATGGGTCATTTTTGAGTATGAATCAGCCAATGGCAACACCATGAAGTCCATGATTTAAAGTCTCCATGGGCCATTAATCTTAGGCATGTGTCTTAATAAACAAACACTACCCAGCTCCCAGAAAACAATTCAGAGCTCTTCTCATCTTGGTGTTCTTCAGAGCTTTCATAGCAACCATCATAACAGGCTGCACAGGCACACAATTATAAAAAAAAACAACACATTTAAAAAGACATCTTCTTTGACATAATCTGGTTGTGTGTGTGCATTCCCTGAGGCAGAGCAGGTGATATGTGTGCATGCTGGTTGAACTGGAAGCAGAGGGAGGAGGAAACATTAAACAGAAGTTCTGTGTCCTGTCATCACACTGTCTAGACAGGACACCTCCTAGACCTAATGAGGTCTCTGTCTGTCTGTAGCTATTTTACTCACGCACACACACAGACACACGTGCATCTCTATACTTCTTTAATTCTTCCCATGAGACATTTTTATTCCAGAGGTCACAGAGGAGTTCACACAAATGCACATGCAGAGAGAACTGAGTATTTATTTTCCCCCCAATAACCTCTCCAACAAGCTAAATTGAGGGGAAGTATGCTCCAACGCCACAGGAATGCTTCCACCCAGCACAGATCTGATAATAAGTGCTGAATTTTCTGCAGTAATTATATTGCTATAGTTGCTAAATGACACATGCACTCACACGTATGCAAGCAGACACCTTAACCCAGTTATCAAGTGTTTTTCCTTCAAAGGAGCAACTGCGAGCTTTGCTGCTTTTGATGCCTTCTTAGTGTTTTGTGTTGGATTAGTTTTGAGGTCACATGACTCTCCAACAGTGGCACACAAAGTGTGGAGATAGGTCTGATGATAGAGCAGAATTTATTTATTTTTTAATAATAATAAATAAATAAAAACAATATGCATGTATCTGGACATGTATGAAGGCCACACATCGAGATGCATAGGTGAAACAATAAAGTTGATCTGCACACTTCAAGCATTGTTATAATATTAACCTCTTCAGCCTTCAGCCTCTTCTCTGTGCATCTTGTTAACAGGTGATGTTGAGCCAGAAACCTGTACTCTGTTTCTACGATAGGTCTAGCCAGCTACAGCTTGACAAAAGGTTATGTATTTCCCAAGGAGGTCAATCCCTTTAGACTCCTATGTTAAAATATCCAAGTTTACAGCATTAAAAGGCATATTTACAGCCTGGTACAAAAATGTTTTGGCCTCTATGGTTAGTTTCCCCCTTCGTAACAACTCTGACTGGGGTGATGTTTTTTTTTTAAATAACTCATCATAACTGAGTTAGGGGTGTGGCTACATTGATTGACAGGTGTCCAACTGGAGTCTGCTAGGCCTCATCCTCTACCTCAAGTCATTAAAGTGGACCTCTTCACTGTTTGTGCCTTTTGGAGCCTTTTTAATCGATTATCTGACTAATAATATGACTTGCTGTGTGCTGCAGCTCATCCAAGAAGTTTGTGCTTCAGTTTTGGTGAATGAAATTTTAGGATTTTATTAGTCCATTACTTAGCTGATATGTGTGTCAGCTAAGTAATACCTGTACAGTTTATGAATGCAGCGTGCTAACCAAGCTTGCTAGAGACAGATAATAATTTAGCGCTCCTCCCTTTCATCCATAAAAAGTAACTTCTGGCATCAAAAAAATAACATGGTGGCAGAAAACACTATGTTGAAGTCTCAAAATGTAGAGTCCAAAACCAGTGGGTATCGTCTCAGTGGCTATATTCATATTATATACTATCTATGGTTTTCCTCTGACTTTTGGATGGTAAAACTTTTCTTTGCTTTTGTGCCTTTGTGGAGTTTCCGTTGGAGTCTGTGCTGGGAGGTGGTGATTTATTGCTGCTAGCAGGCTCCATTTTTACGCTAACAATATCTAGTGTGCCTGTCAGTGGTGTAGTGGTTAACACGTGAAAGATCCCCGGTTAAAGAGCGGGAGGAGACACAAACACAACGTGGTAGGGGTCACAAGCTAGTGTACTCCTACAGCTGGTCCCAGCCTGGATAAATGTGAGGGCTGTGTCAGGAAGGGCATGCAGCATAAAATCTGTGCCAAATCAAACATGTGGATCCATCTGCTGCAGCCGAAACTACCTTTTATTAACTAGTGCCGCACACCACTGATGCTAAAGGGGAAAGGCACTCAGGAGTGAGCATAAACGTCACATCATTTGGATTCTATTGAAAAATCCATCCATCCCGGGTCCTTCACGTAGAAATCAGTCCACAGGCTGTTAGAGGCAACTGAGAAAGTCAGGGAAGGTTTCATTTTATTAAAAACCCAACAGTACATGCTGCTTTACATTACCTTTGAACCTAGTTTGGGGGATAGGTGTGTTTTGTATTAAGAAATGAAAGTTAAAGCCACAATCTACACTTGATGAGAATCTCATTTCCCTCACAAACATCTGAAAACTTCACTACATGAAATGTGAAGTTTGCAGACTGTGAGAGAAAATGGTGCCATAAGCAGTTGCACATTGTGTATTTTGAATGACTTAGACTAACTTTAACACTGCGCCTTATTTTCCTGGTGTTGATGATGTTACAGTATTTTCCAAAAACAATACTTGTTGCTCACAAGTGCAACTCACAACAAAGCAAATTTAAAAACAGAAATTTAAATATTACTCGTAATTGGATTATTTTTTAAAAAGTCATCTTAATTCTTAGATTTCACAATAATTCCTCTGCATGAAATACCCTTAAAGTAGATAGGAAGTGAGAACAGTCCTACAGTGTTTTAAAAAAAACAAAAACAAACTTTCAACTTGTGGACGAAGAGTTTGAAAGTGGACGCAGCAGAATGTGTTGGATCACCTGAAATCACACTTCATAAGGCCAATGCAAGCTAAATCCTAGGAGAATTTTCCTCCTCTTCCTACTCCAGAAGTAAATTTGACTGCCCCAGCAGTAGCTTCTGCTTGGATGACAGGAATCCCATGGTCGATCTCATATTGCATGGCCTGGACAAGAGAATCAATAAATAAAATTAACAAAACTTAGCCTGGTTATATCACCAAAGCAACAGTGTTGTGACAAAGAATTATGTGAGCACATTAGTGCTTTCACCTGTTTGATATTCCATAAGATGTACTACTATGCATTACTAACACAAGACCATCACCACAAACTTAGATTACAATTTATGCATTTAGGCCTCATTGCCCCATTAACAACCCCTCTTAAGTGGTCTCATTCATGTGTTCATCATTTATACACATTTGTGCAAAACAAACATCTGTGTGTCACAATATTTTTTATCTGATGTGTAATGCTTATAACATCACAACAGGGTTTTATATACACATATAGGGCCAGAAAAATATGTGGTACAGTATAATGGTTAAACGCTCATTTCCAACTCCACGCTTCATTCTTGAACTCTACTAGAGTAGCTTTGCATGACTCACAGTTCAAAATAATCCTTATTTACTTATACTGGGCCTCAGTGCAGCCCTCCCAGTTCATCCTCTGTCTGAAGAAAGTTCTGTTACCTCCTCTCACTTTAAGGTGGCCCTCCCTTTAAGCCAACCTTCTTCTGACTGGATGCCCCTCGCAAGCAAAAGATTTAAGCAGCAGCTAGGTAGGTGAACTGCTCACAGAACTATGTGCCTGAGATGACAATACTATGAATATCCCATCTCTCTGAGATTATCAACCAGTATATCGGAATGATATTCCAAACATCTGTGTTACGATGATATTCCGATATATCGACCAATTTTTTTTTCTTTCAGAGACACGAAACATAAACACATCTCCATGACATTTGTTATGTGCAGTTATTTGCTTGTTTACGCTCAGCTGGTTTTTGTGTTTGTGGTGTTCCAAACATGTGTTGCCAACAGGGAAGTCGCAGAGTGCCCTCTGGTGGACAAACTATGCAACATCAACACTCATAACATGGTTGAAGGGTGTTTCTCCCATCTCTACATGACCTTTTTAACTGTCATTTATGAGCCATTTTAAATGCCAATACAGATCTGTAAATACCTAATATCAGCCTGCTGATATATTGGTCAGGCTCTAAAACACATATTAGGTCCCCTTAAAGTAGTGCTCATAGTTATGTGTGAATGTTTTGTTGAACTCGTTGAGATTATCGGTTTATTATTCAATACTGTAAGTAATTTTCTGCACGGAGGCATTTAATTCTTTGACATTTATTCCTTCAGCTATCAGAGCCCTTCAACCCTTAATTAACAAGAATGATTCATCTATAACAACTGGAAAAGTCAATTTAAGCCATTTCTCCACCAAAATGCATAAACAGAGGTCTGGACCAGTGGACCTGCCTACCTGTGTGAAAGATGGCGCGTCATAGCAGCTGTACATGGCTGAAGCGCGGTCGGCCCGCAGACACTGCTGAGGGAAGGAGCTGATCTGTTCTGCCAGCTGCAGAGCTGCCTGTAAAGCTGTGGTTGCAGTTTGAAGTCAATCAACAAAGTGAAAACAAACAGAGGATGTACAGTATCCATATGCTAGGAAATGTGCCCATTCACAGCACAGAAAATACACACAGACTTCTAGTGTACCACCATTTCAATTTTCCTTTTCTATTATTTTAAAATCATCTGTCCTTTAATCCTGCCGCTGGGCCTTTACGTCACTCTACCCCCTCAGCCACATAAAAGCACTGGACCACATCCAGATCAGTCTTTTGGAAAAAACTACGCCTCATGATGGCACACTCTGACCCCCTCTCTGTGTGTAGATGAGCTGCTACTTCTTCACTTTCCTCTGAAGTTAAACTTGAGCTAAGTGATCATCCGTCAGAGAGGCAATTAGGCCGAGGATCGGCTGTGGGAAGACGAGCTTCCTAAAAGAATTAAGCTAATCTTCTTCTAACGTCTAAGTAGGGTGGAGGGGGAATCAGAGAGCAAACTGTGAAGAGCACATGGAGAGGCTTTTTTAGGATTTAAGGATACGAGAGCGTTTATGTATTAATATAACACAGGAAATGCCACATTGAGATGTGTGTATAGCTTAATCCTCAGACTGCTGCTTGAAGGGAAGTAGACAGCGTTAATGGGAAATTACAGCTCCAGCGTAGTGCTGAAACCACAAAGAAAACACACTAATGGAACAGATTTAGATTATATACTACAATAGATTTTCTGATCTTTCTTGCAAGAGTTGTTGTTTTTTTGTTTTGTTTTTTTAAATAAAACTATTACAGAGTCTTAATTCAGCTCCTTCTGTTAGTACACTTCCATGTAGTAAACTGCAGTTAGGTCCATCAGTTTTGGGACAAGGACACACTTTCGCCTTTGTATACCATCACAGGCGATTTTAAATCAATCAATCAAGATGTGATTGAAGTGCAGACCTTTTGGGCTTAATTCAAGAAGTTTAACAACATACTGCATTAACTGTTAGTTTGTCCAATTACTTTTGAGCCTCTGAAAATGCGGGACTGTGTATAAAAATGGCTGTAATTACTAAACAATTAATGTAATGCTTTTCTTAAATCCCTTGAATTAAAGCTGAAAGTGTGCACTTCAATCACATCCTGACGATTAGATTTAAAATCCACTTTGGTGGTGTACAGAGGCAAAATTTACAAAAAAAATGTGCCAATGTGTTGAAAACTTGTGGCCCTAACTGTATGTATTTACTTGTCGAGGTTTGCACATATCAGAGATTATTGTTGAACAAGCCACAGCATTTAGAACACGTCAATCCAACATTAACACTAGATTATTCTGTTTCACAGGTGACAAATTAACATGCATAAACTCTCCATGACTGTATTCAAAGGAGGTACGATTTGTTCATTACCTGTCTAATTCTCTGTGTTGAACCATGAACTATTCAAATTACACTTACTTGATTTTTTTGCCTTCACCTCCCACTTCATGGCAGTCGTTAGTATATTGTGGTAATTTTGATTAGTTTTCTGAACGTCACCACACTAATATACCTGTCAATACCTTAGCTTGGGCAAATTCAAGATATTTAGTATTTTTTTAAATTTAACAAAATGAAATCTGTTCTAGCATTGCGTGCCCATTGTCTCAGTTTTCAACCAAGAACTTTGATTTAAAACTTGAAGTGTTTCCTGTTTTAGAAATATATGATCAAATAATAAGTTATAAAAAGCCAACAATCGCACCAAGTATTTCAGCAACATTTTGGTGTTTGACACTTTTTAATACTCGATGCTGGGGTATTGAGGTCTGATATTTGGAACTAAATCACAAAATGACGCTGCCAAAACAATCAATGTAATTTACATACCTTGGCCATCAGGAACAACTCTATTGGCCAGTCCATACGCGAGAGCCTCTTGTGCTCCGACCGGTCGTCCCGTCAGAATCAGGTCAAGTGCTCTTGACAGACCAATGAGACGCGGGAGGCGCACCGTGCCCCCATCAATCAGGGGAACTCCTACAAAAGAATTTTAAATATGAAATGTATCTGAGCTGACTGTGCACCAAAGAAATTAAGGGGTCTACCGCTGTGCTTCCAAAATATCCCATGATACCTGTACCATGGCAGTGCAAAACACCTCATGTATAATGATCGATCGATTAATGTATTATGCCTGCATAAGTCTATGATGATTAATTAAGTCTAATTAATTAAGTCTATAATTAATCAGTCTAAGAAAACTGATTAATCATTTATGTTTTATCAAAGAAACATTTCCTAGTGTGACATTTTAAATGGGAGCATTTCCTTATTTATTAAAATAAATACAATGTCTTTGCATTTTTCTCTGAGGTTAAACCAAATAAGCAATGTCTAACCAATAAAATATAAAACAAATAAAAAGACCAGCTGAGTGAAGAGCAGTCTGCAGTAAAGCCTCAGCTAAAATGCAGATTCTTTCAATGACTGTTCCTGAATCAAATTATCTTTAAATAAATATTACTTAACTGTGCAGGATAAAACTGAATGCAGGCTGCTGTGTCAGTGTAATGTGTTCATTAAAAGTCACTCAAGTTGTGTGGAAACAGCTGATGAAACACGACTGACAATTAACATAATTTTACTCCTTTCTTTACATCAGTACAAGAAAACTCCTCTTTACGCTCTGTCTCACTGGACACGTTTGCATTATTACTGTGTCCACCAGAGAGAAAGAGAGTGAAATAAGAGGAAATACTGCAAGGTACCGTAAGCTTCTGGCATCAGTCCTAATTTCTAAAGAGCACCAGCTGCAACTGGCATACTTTCTACCATTCAGTTCTCCCAAGTTCCACACCACAATCCCAACTCCCTAATTCCTCCAAGTCACTGATTCTATTTGACCGCCTCTTATTGAGAGCACATGTGTAGAACATGTTTTCATAACCCCAAATCATCATGCTAGCGTTCACTTTTTTTTTCTCCCCCTCTTTCATTCTGTGGGGAGTCATGGAAATAATGTGATTCTATTCATACTCTGTGAGCTCCTCTGTCTCTCCGTGTCGTTCAAATAAATTAAACTGGAATACATGGAATACCAGTGTTAATACATGTGCGACCAATCCAGGGGCCTGGTCCAGGTTCAGACAGTCAGCACATATGGTGCTCTGACAGGCTGAAGACTGTGATTAGGCGCGTGAGTGAGGGGGTTTCTACACTGTCTGCAAAGACTAGATTTCACTCAGTTTTCTCAGTCTTCCCTCATTGCGTGAGTGTGTGTGAAATGTAAGTTCTGAGTAACAAGTTGTACTGTAACAGCCTAAACCTAGTTTGTTCTGGGCCAAATGACATCCCTCTTCCCAGTGTTTTACTGAAATGACATGCTGATATCGATTTTGTCTTTTTAATCATATTTGAATTTTCTTTTTAACTACCTGAGCTCCTCTATAGTCTTTCCATATAACCCCTGGTACCTCCTGGGATAAATGCACGGCTGGATGAGTCACTGCTACAGCCCTCAGTGACAGAGAACTAACTAGAACATGGAGCTACTCACCAAGCACCGCACTATCATCCCTGATTACAGGAAAAGACAGAAAGAGGAAGACAATGGAGTGACACAGACACAGACTGACTTGCAAACAGCGAGAAGCACACAGAGCTTAAATAAGGACAGAAGAAGACCGAGCCTAACTCAAAGGAGAACAGATAAAGAGCAGGCTGACCTCCAGTCTCTCTGTCTTTGGTGCTGCTGTTGGCACCACTGCTATCAGCAACCGGAAGGATCTCCCTTCTTATCCACAGCAGCTGTCTCCAGCACCTCCACCCCTCCTTCTCTCTCTGATAGTCCTGTCTCTGATGTGTCCTGTTTGACAGACCTGTGCTTTGTCCCACATGAATAGGAGCTGAGAGGTGCTGCACCTCCTTGAAGTAGTTTTAACTGAAAAGGTATGTTTGGCTTGAAAGAGTCTGGCTGCAGTGGAGATCCTCTTTTTAGGGGGAAATGTTTGGCAGTGATCCTGATGCTGAAGATAAAAATGTGGATTTGTCATCTTTGGTCCTTAATAATGAGCCAAATATTTGAAAAGCAGTCAGCTCCCTTTATTGTTCAAAGCAGATAAGTCCAACATCAAGACTGGAGCTTGTTATTAACAGGGCTCAGAATGAGTCAGCAAAGCCTATTGTGTAATGACCAGACAGAAGAGTGAGTTCTCTTCCTGCATCACAGGGCCATCGCAGCTTATCTGACTGATATGTAAATGTTTAGAGGATAAAAGATATCTTGTATTTTATCTGCTTACTACAGACTTTGAAATGTGTTAGCCTGTGATAGCAACACAGTTCCAGTACTCACAAACAGTATAAAAACTTTGGCTTCTTTCAGATTAAAATTCTGAGTAATAGACTTTCTAATAGTAATAGCAACAGTAATTTTTTAAAGCAGTCTTGAGCAATAATTCTTCAGGCTTTCTGAAGGTCTTTCAAAGTTTTTCTTTGATCATTGGCTGTTTTTCCCACCCATTTTCAGCCCAGTCCTTGTACCTGACCATTTTCAGAGGAATGTTTTTTTATTGTTAAACCACTTAACACTGACCTACGAATCATTCAAGCACAAAAAAGATGCCTAACTCAAGGGATGAACCAGCATTGTGTCTAAATATAACAGACAATTTAGCAAATAACCAATTTTAAATTGTCTCTTTAGGCACTTTGTTACTAGCAGATTGTCACAAAAACACATCATTTGCTCTCATTTTTTTAGTTGCATCTACCAGAAATGCCAAAGATAACAGTTTGACAGGCATAAAAATAGTAGTTTTGCACCAACAAGGTGATTCTCAAGGAACTATTAGCTCAGTAGAAGGGAAGCCGTCAAGAAGCCATTCTTAAGGAAGAGAAACAGGTAGAAAAGGCTGAGGTATAACAAATGATACAAAAACTGGACTGAAAATCTGTGGCAACAGGTCTTATGGAGTGATGAATCCACATTTGAAATTTTTGGTTCAAATCATCGTCAATATGTATGGAGGTCAGGAGAGAGGTACAACACACTGCCAATGCAGTAAGAGCATATCTGGGAAAAACAAACACACAGTGGAACACTATCAGTCATGGATTGGCCTCCCCAGAGCCCAGACCTCAACATTATTGAAGCTGTGTGGGATCATGTTGACAGAAAACAGAGCAAAGGCAGCCAACATCCAAAGAAGAGCTTTGAATGTCCTTCAAGAAGTCTGGAGAACTATTCCTGAAGACTACTTAAAGAAACTACAGGAAAGCTTCTCTAAGAGTTCAGGCTGTGTTGAAGAATAAATGTGGTCACATCAAATATTGACTTTCAAGCTCGTTAGAATTAAACAAACTCTGTTTTTCCTTATATACTGTATTTCCATTTATGTTTGCACATGTTTCAGTAAATTGCTGCACCTACTTCCCATTTTCCTAGCAACATATAAAGAAATGAGGGGTGGGTCAAGACTTTAACAGTACTGCATATGTTTTAAAACTGCAATTTAGCTACAATTAATATCTGTACATATTCTATAAGTACCCATCTCTCTTAAAACAATAAGCATCAACTCTCTGTGTGCAAACAGATAAGTTAGCATGACATTGGTACCAAGTTCCATGACAGGAGATAAGGTAATGCACCCTCCATTCTTCAGCTACTAATAACCCCAAAACAGTGTGAAACATGACACACTGAGGTATTCTGGTTTGCTCCTGGTGCTGCTGGCATCCTTACCACATCAAAGCAAAACCCACTACAATGGCCTCCCATGAGGGTAATGCGATTAAGTTTGATGTGGATTAACGATTTCCGGATAACTCCAGACTAAATGGACAAGACCTTCAATCGGAAGCTCGCTTTGAAATACTGACTGGGAATCGAGGAAAATAGTTGAGCTGGGCTGGGTCAGAAATGAGCGCCACACAGTTAACTTGATTTCATGTGTTTGGCCCACTGATTTAATACCAGGGCTCTGTATTGTTTAGTTTGCAGAGGGCTATTATACAAGACCACCAAGGCTGTAAATGGGGCCTCGAGCCATGAAAATGGCAGAAGGTGTAGCAACTCAGAAAGAGTGCAAAATCACATAGAAGTATTTCACATGATAAGATCTAACAGGGAACAAGTTTTTCCCCAAAGTCTTAAAGTATCAACATGTAATGTAGAGCATCTTGTCAAGCCTCATTAGATCTAATGTTCTTTCACCCACAGCTTCATTTAAAAAAACACCACCTCTGCTTTGTGAAGCCCAGAAATCCTGCTAATAACAATTTATCCACTTTTGATGTTGCTTGTTTTCGATCAGGCAAGAACAGCTGCCTTGTTTATTTATTGGTCATGGGAGAAAATCTGCAGTTTCCAAAGGAGCATTAGTTTTGAAGTAAGATGTGTAATCTCTGCACTGTGCCCCTCAACTACCTTCTTGCTTTACATCTACCTCACCCATCCAGGTACAGACAGGGCTTAAAATGGATTGGTGTAGTGTAGGAGGGTTCCCTATTCGGTGGTCTTCATTTCAAATAGTAAAATAAGACTGGAACTGCAACAGCCTCCATGCATCCACCTGATTTAGCTCTTCTATACATGGACTAATCTAAAGTAATACTAAAGTATTTTTATTTTCTTTTTTTTAGTCCAGCTCCTTTCTTTTTTGCTTTGTGATGTTTAAGGAACCAAAATAACATCAGGGCATTAGGTAAGCAGTATGGTTTTTCATTCAGGGCTGAAAATTCAAAGAGAAGTAGACACTAATACCAGATTCCTGTGACGCAACTATCTCCTCCTTCTCATTTCCTCTTTGGCGGGGCAGAGGTGCCCCAGACAGGAAGCCACAGGTTTTGGCAGCCAATCACATGCCAGAAAACTGTCAGATCCTTGCGGTAACCATTGGCCCACATCAGAGCAGCGCAGCGAGCCTCTGAGGGTTTTTCATCTCCAAAGCCACCAGGGATTCCCTCCGGCTGCTGCCATCTGTGCCTGACCCAAAAACGGTTACAGAATTCAACCATTAAAAGGAAATAATCACTAAGAAACACAGGATCTTTAAATAAACAGTACGCCCTACAGAACAGTAGTACTTTTGATGTGAAAGGCCTGGGAAGTTTGGTTTTTAATTGTTTAACGTTAGGGGAAAAAAAAATGAAACGCATGCTGATCGGTCTTTTTAAACTGTAGTGTTAAGCTCTTTTTTTTCTTTTTCTTTTTTTTTTAAATGAACTCATAAAAAGCAGCGTCTTGTCAAGCCTCATTGAATCTAATGTTCCTTCACCCACAGCTTCATTAAAAAAAAACAACAAAAAAAAAAGCAACAACAGAACACCACCTACAGGTTTGAGAAGGAGGAGATGCTGGTTGGGAAGCCTAAAACTACACAGAAAGTGTAGCGTAAAACTGGTGAACCCACAGTAAAACCACTCTTCTGCTAAATGCACATCTGAATGAAAAACCACAGCGGTTTCAGCTAAGCTGGAGGAAACAACGCTAATGTGTTGACAAACAAAATATGTGGCAATCAGGAGGCTGGGAATTAATTACTGGGAGGAAATGTCTAACTTGATGTGTTAAAACCGCAGTAATGCTCATTTCTGCCTCCCAAACATAGTTCTGAGCTGATGGAAGAGGACAGATGTTGGAATCGTCTCATGCAGAGTGGAGGCTCAGATTTTTTGAAACTAAGAAAGTTTGTTTGTGTCCAGAGATAAACTGAACCCATTGTTGAAATTAGAACCCTTGCATCCTGTAACTTCCCTATTTTGCAACTAAACATAGCACAAAAAGTAAGGAAATTTGTGTTTGGTTGATTATTTCTTTGTTGTAACAATGCTTCTTGGCAATAAATCTCATACCGTTGGAAAGCCTTTTTATTTCCCTTTAAATGGTGCCACACTTGTAAGGAAAATGCATTTGTGGGTTGAGCAGCAGAGTTGAGTATGTGGGTTGCGCCCATGAAGAACTTGTCAAATCTTCTCTGCCAATGCCAAACAGCTTATTCTGCTATTGACTCTTGTTTTGAGCTTCTGGCACCCCAGGTGCTTCAAATTGTTGAATTGCCAATATGTCTTGTTTCTTCAGACTTCAATCATCCAATCCAATAAACGAGACCAAATAAGAATCAATAGCAGAATAAACTGTTTGGCATTGGCAGAGAAGATTTGGCAAGTTCTTCATGGGTGCAACCCACATACTCAACTCTGCTGCTCAACCCACAAATGCATTTTCCTTATAAATGTGGCACCATTTAAAGGGAAATAAACAGGCTTTCCAACGGTATGAGATTTATTGCCAAGAAGCATTGTTACAACAAAGAAATAATCAACCAAACACAAATTTCCTTACTTTTAGTGCTAAATTTATATCTTTAATCCAAGTTTTTCCTGTTTCTTGTTATGTTTCTTGCAGACAATTAATATGTAGCTTTAACTTGCATGTTAACAGCATACAAAGGACAGAATTAATGATTCTACCTCTAAAATAAATCTTTACGTTCAAAAGCTAGAGTAATGTTTCTGAATTCTTCTACTTATTGCATAAACAAAGCAGATGAAACAAGCAGCTTTTTTAATATCCTGTTTTAATAAACAGGGATGCTTAATTATATTGGCTGAACATAGTACTGGCCAGTATTACCCCTGCTGAGCACTATTGGCCTGGCAAACAGAATGATGTTTACTGATGTCTGTGGCCGATGTTTATCGGTTACGTCCCATTAATTTTGTGCTGGCTACATGTTTAAAGATGGCAAAATTTACCATGTTGAAGGTCTGACTGAGCAACCAAAATGGGAAGAGGATAGTGCGTTTGTTTTACCTGGTAGCTATTGGTGGTAGCTCTCTCTATGCAGCAGAAATGCCGTATGGTGGAACAACTGGAGTACAGTTGTACTTGATTTATTTATCTGTTGTCAGAGGAGGCGATAAAGGCAAAGAGGAAGAGTAATAAAAACCAAAAGTGAAAGGAGATTGAAGATGCTTTCAAGTATTTTTGATACTTGGTTCTTCAGAGATCTGAGTTTACCTTCAATGGAAATTCTTCAATATAATTTTGGTGAAGACTTAACAACCATCACCACTATCCCTCCCTTCTCTAGTACCATGCAGGATTACAAATTTATATATATTTAGAATTTTTTATTTAATTATTATGTAAAAGACAAAGTTATTTGAATTCTCATAACGACTAGTTATCATGGGTGTAAAAAAAACAAGAATAATAATTTTTTAAAAAGAGTCATTCAAAAACAGACCTGAAACCTACAATAATGACAGTAAAATGGCTCTTTAACTATGAAGTAACACAGCAAGCAGAGCTGAGTGTTTCCCGCACTGAGGACATGGCACTAGACTGTCTGTGAGGACGAACTGTATAGTCGGTCAGAAAGACGAGGATGCCAGGATGCTCCCCTGTTAAATTACAGGCCTGAGATGATAAACCATGCATGTTTACACTCTAAATCTAGTACTGCCAGTAAATTATAGTACAACAGCTGTATTTATAAACACTATGGTTGGATTTTAACCCGTCCAGCAGCACGGTTAGAGGAGTGACAGCTATATGAGAGAAGCAGCAATGCTCCAATGAGCCACATTTACATAATGAAGCCAGCAATGGGATCAGGATTAGCCTAAAGTGTTTACAGCAGATGATCTAAAGTACTGCTTGATCTTTTAAAAGTAGAGTCAACTCGGCATGCAAACCATGCCTGTAAGCTACTAGACGCCAAAAAAGGAAAATGTTGTTTATGAGGAAATTCTATGACATAAATAATATGTAAACCCTGTTTGGCCCTGCAGTGGAAACCTGGCAGTTGGCTGCTTCCTCTTCTACTTATCAAGACTGCCCAGCAGACTCTGGCCGTGATACCCAAAAGGTCATGGTCACTGGTGTTATCGCGCTGCCTCCGTCCTCGCACACAAACAAGAGGAGGCTCGGGTGATAACGCAGGACAGAGTAACAAAGTCAAAAAATAGAAACAGTGCCGACTTCCTGGCATTAGGACACGAGTGATGTATGTTTGGATGCAAAGAAAAACACAAGGACACTTTCATGGGGAGATATAATTAGCTGAGCAAACACACACACACACACACACACACACACACACACACACACACACACAGAAGGTACAGCAAAACAGAAAAGAAGGGGAAAGAGAGATGGCCTGCCAAAAAATAAGGCCCCTGGCTCTTCTATTACTACTGGCAGGCTTGGATTGGTATTATTAACAGCAGCAGGATTAACTGAGAAAAAACATGCCTGTTAATGTCATTACAACTATGACTTGGTAAAGTGTTTAATAGAGACATCACTGCTACTACTGGTGACGGCACAATAAACAGCAGCAGCTGCAGCTCTCATTTTGATCTGTTTACACATTGTGGTTTCAATACTAGCAATAATAAAAATCTGTAAAGATATCAGAAAACTAAGGAGTGATATTAGGTTTATTGATCTTGAGTTCAAAAAGCACACAAATAGAAGTAGCACTACTAGCAGAGCAGTAGCAGAGAGGGGAAAAATTTATGTATTTATAGTTAAGTGTTCACTGAAGAAAGCTTGTGTGTCAATCACTGGACCAGTAGATTAAACCTGGATAACCTGGGATCCTTTAGCTATCGTCTGAAGGCTTAGCCTTTGGGGACAACAGTAAGTATTTTGGGGCTTCTGGTGTAGTCACCAGATATCAAGTCCTCTGTATTTGTGGGCTGGTTATTCTTTACAAATGCAAATTAATTTCAAAAGCTAATAAAAAGCTAAATCATCAACCAATGATTTCGATAATGTATTTTCAGCAAATGGACTATTTACCTGCGTCCAACCAAAGCCTGCTCAACTGTGATTGGTCAGAACCACAGAACAGAAAGCTTTGGGTAAAGAAAAAAAAATCTTCTCCCTTTCCTGCATATTATAAAGTGCAGTGCTTGTCTGCCACTCATTAAAAGGACCCTAAATGCTGTGCCGCCTTAGGATCTAAATGTCTGGAACTGTCAGGGTGAGCAGGGCTCTGCTGAAACAGTGAACATTCAGGAATCTCTCTGTAAAGCATCCTTTTTTCCTTGAGAAAAGAGTACTACTGACAATCACCATTTGTTGAAGAACCATACAGTATGGTACCGTAGTACCTAAAGTAGCAGAAAAGATCACAGCAGCATGAGGTGCCAGACGTACCAAACCTGCGGCAGAACACTCCCATGACGGCGCTCTCCTCCACCACTCTGAGATCTGCCAGCAGAGCCAGCTCCAACCCTCCGGCCACGGCAAAACCACTCACTGCTGCTATCAGCGGCTTTGACAGCTGTAAACGGGACGGGCCCTGGAGGAAACAGCTGGATTATTAAATCCAAACATACATGCACACTTACACTGTATGCAAAGCCAAATGACTACAATCAACATGAAAGGAGCACACACTCAACAAGGAACAAATATTCTCAGAACTAATTGTGTAAATTCTCGTCTATGTATATTTATGTGTTTGCTTTCACGATCCACTTCATGCTTTTTTGCCTCTTTGCTTTGATTTCCATGGTTTATCTACTAAAAAAGTTCCAGATTTCATTTCCCAATGCATTTCTCAAACTGTCAAACAAAAGGCTAAAATATGATCCAGGTTCTGGCTGTAGCTGAACAAATAAAGCACTTTGTATTCTGCATGAGATATAGCGCTGTAATTTTCTGCACAGGAGGCCCACTCAATTCCAAAGACTTAACATGCAATCCTCACAGATTTGTCCCTTTGTCAACTGACAGGAGTGTATGAGAAGTGAGGACTTTCTGCTCATGCATCTGTAGTTACCGAGTTATTCCTGTGATTCAACATCATTTCCTAAAACTATTTTTATATACATTTTATGCAAACCTTTTGCCCCCTTAACATCATAAAGAAATATAGATCTAACCCTCTCCACTCACCATTGGACCAGGACCCTTAGTGACATCTTGCTCCAATTTGGAGGGGCCTGTGTGATTGGCCAGCTCTTTCAGATCATATCCAGCGCAGAAATTCCCTCCTGGAAGAGACCACAAAATTACAAAGTATGGCAGCTGGAAAGTCAGAGAGGAAGGGAAAATGATGAGGATGAAAAAAACAACAAGTTGAGCTGGAGTCTGACGGCTACAATTTGGATAGCAGCTTGCTTTGGGCTGGCTGGCACACAAATGCTTTTCTTCCCTAAAGGACCTGAATCCAGTGCACAGGCACAGATCATGCATGTGCTTGCACACATGCAAATGCACACAGATCATATTCTCATTAATAGAAGAGTAACATATTGCAACCACAGCCCCTTCCGTTGGATTCATGTGGTAATTACAACATTACCCGAGAGGCCTACAAACACTATGTCACAGTTTCGGGCAGGGACTCATAAAATCCTCCTCTCTTTGTAATGTAACAGTAATGAAAACGATTTTAATGAACACGTGCGGCAGCAACACCCATCAACTGGGAGCTTTGATTGCAGCTGTGGGTCAGCACAAGGCAATTACAGAAACACAGTGTGTCACGCTGTTTATGGGAGCAGCACAGCGAAGGAGCACCCTTATCTCCTTTGTCCTTCTAAGAGGAAATGAGCAGAGAGACCACGGAGGAAACCTTCAGGTTTGTCACTGAACAGAGAAGCCACAGATATTCAGTTATGCTTTAATATAACCACTGAAATGTTGTTTTTTTTTCCAGGGGTTATCAGAGATGCTGCAACAAGAGAAATACTTGGCTTTGAGAGGTAAAACAACAGATTTTGCCCATGCTTAACACACTTGAAAACAGCTTCATAGCAGAAAGTTTAGGATCCAAAGATATGCAGACATGGGTTCATCTATTGTTTTCGGGGTTTTTTAAACCACTTGAAACTTTTGCTACAAAAAAACTTTAAAAATTGTTCAAGAATTCAGCATTGGGTAACCTGGACAAGACAAACATACAGAACCACTGAGGGAGAGTAACAGATATTTCATTCTTTCAATGATCATAAAATACTATATTATAGCATCACAGAATGAGAGCAAGGGAGCATTACTGCTTTATTTTAACTCTTCTGTTCTAGCCATCAGAGTAAACCTTCCCAACACTGACAAATACAGCCAGTGTCAAGAAATGTAGCACCTCACTTTAAAAACAACCAAA